>JAMYXO010006678.1:0-13231 GCA_033310375.1 Conus canariensis | reverse complement strand
CTTTAAACTTCACAAAAACAATAAAAGGCAAAAATTTAAACCCCAAGAAATTTTAACAACAAATAAAAAAACGCACATCAATTCCCAAGGGCATTTAAAAACAAACCCCCTCCCCAAATTACATGAAAATTTTTTAGCACAATAAAATTTGGGTAACATTAAAAACCCAAGGGACACAATACAAAGGCCCCCTTTACTTTGCATTTAAACCAAATACCAAAAGAACTTTTAAAAAATGCACCCCCCAAAAAATTTAAAAAAAGGGCCCCATTAAAATGCTGGAAAATTTAAATTTAAAAAGAACCAAATTAAACATGCCCCCGGGCCCAAACCCCCAAAAAAAACCCTTTTTCCCCCAATGAAAAAGCCCAAAATTAAAAAAACCCAACATTAAATGCAGGGGAAAAAAAAATAAAAAAAAGGGGACCCCGAAATGCAAAAAACCCCAAATTTAAAAAAAGGGGAAAATTTTCTGGCATGAAAAAACAATAACAAAGAAACATTAACATGAAGGGCCCACCATACAAAAGGGGGAAAACCACAAAACCCCAAATCACCAACAAAATACAAAGGAAACCCATTTAAAACCAAGGGCACAAAAAACCCCCTCCAACCCAAACCCACATGACACAAATCAAAAAAGGCAAAAAATTAACACATGCCCACAAAAAACAAAAGGAAAAACCCCCCCTTAACCCCAAAAAAAGGGGAAAACTTTTAACAAAGGCCCCCCCCAAAAATTAAAAAACCACAGAACAATATACAACAGCACATTAAAAGCATGACAACAATACAAAGCACATTACATGCAGACGTATCAATACATAAGCAAGTTACATCACATGACACAATACAAACACATTACATGCAATTGACACAATCAAAGGCACATTTACATGCATGATCACAATATCAAAGCACATTATCATGCATGGCCACAATACAATACGCACATTACATGCATAGCACAATACAATGTACATTAAGCATGACACAATACAAAGCAACTTACATGCAGACACAATACAAAGCACATTACATGCAAGCACAAAGCAAAGCACATAAATGCATGGAACAATACAAAGACATACAATGCACGCACAAATACAAAAGACATTACAATGCTTGACGAATATCAAACACATTACATAATAGGCACACAAACAAATGGACAAACGAATGCAGACACAATACAAAAGGCCACTTACATGAGACACAACTACAAAGAAAATTTACATGCATTGCTACCATGACAAGGTTTGGCCACTTCACATGACACATAACAAGGCATCACTACACAATGTACCAACATCAAATCAAGAGCACACTACACACCTTGACACAATTACAAAGGGCACATTTCTCATTGCACACAATACAAGACATTCATGCACAAATACAAGGCACGTTAATAGCACAGGAACACAATACAAAGGCACACTACACGCTTGACAAGCTTTTGCACATAATGGCATTGTTCATGCATGCACAATACATGGCCACGTAATGTATTGTAAGATTGAGTAACAATTCTAATACACCACATAAAAGCAATGCATACTAAATGACCTATTGAACAATAATACAAGACACATTTTCATTCATTGACACAATACAGGCAATACAATGACACAATACAAAGGCACTGATTACGTGATGGCATACTAGCCCTATAACAAGGCACCCAGATTACCAATGCTGGCATCATACAAAGGCAACTGTTTAGCATTCATGACACAATACAAAGCACACTACACATGCACAATACAAAGGATGTTACATTCATGACAATACAAAGCAACAAAGTTACAAGCATGACACAATACAAAGGCATGTTACATTCATGACATTACTAAAGGCACCCAAATCAATGACACAATACAAGCATGTTACATTCATGACACTAATACAAAGGCACGTTACATGCATGACCACAATACAAAAGGACACGTTACATGCATGGCACCATTACAAAGGCACGTTACATGCATGACGAAACATTACATGACCTTCAATGCACGTTACATGGCAGTACTACACATGACACAACAAGGCACTAACATTCATTGACCCAATACAAGGCACAACTAGCATGCACAAATACAAACATCTTACATCATGACACAATACAAAGGCACAGTTACATGCATGACACAATACAAAGGCACGTCACAATACATGCATGACACAATACAAAGGCACGTTACATGCATGACACAATTACAAAGAGCACAGTTAACATGAGCACAATACAAAGGCACACTTACATGCAATGACACCAATACAAAGGCACATCATACTACCTGAATGATCACAATACAAAGGCACCGTTATCTAGACACATCGGAAATTACTTTGCCATTCTCAATACAAAGGCACGTTACATGCAAGGACAAAATTTACAAAGGCACGTTCTGCATGACACAATACAAAAAGGCACACAGTACATGATATGACACAATACAAAGGCCACTTACATGCATGACACAATACAAAGGCACGTTACATGGGGAACAAACAAAGGCACTTACAATGCATGACACAATACAAGGCACACTACACATGACCAAAGATAGACAACAGCACGTGTAGGGACAAAATGGCATTGACACAAATAACACGTAGGACAAAGACACAGATACAGAACAGAGACACATTAACATTACACAAAGACACATCCCATGTGGCACAACATACGACTTGTGTAAAGAAACAAAAATAAAAGACAGACACGGTAAAAAAACCATATATGACCTTTTAAAAGACCTTGTCTGACCTTTTTAAAAACCTCATGGTACCTTTTTTGGACCTTATCTGTCCTTTTTAAAGACCCTAATTGACCTTTAAAAGACCTTTTTAGGCCTTTTAAAGACCTTATCTGACCTTTTAAAACCTTATATGACCTTTCTAAGCCCTAATCTGGCCTTGCAAAGACCTTTTCTGACATTTTAAAAACTTAATCTGACCTTACCCGACCTGAAAAAAACCCAAAAATGTTCCGGGCCCGGTCGTTTTCCACACAGCACGGTTGGTGATTCCCCAGCTATTGACATCACAGTATTACGTTAAAAACAATTTCAGTGCAAACAAAACGCATGACATAAAGTCGCATCCACCAAAATGACGTAAACACATCGGTCCTAAACACTCGAAACCAGTATCTAACCATCGTTCCCAAACAATCTTAAGGCAAATTACGTTGCTCAAAAATACTAAAAGAATAATTATTGCGTCGAATCAAATATCATTATTATTAGTGTTAATACAGTACTGTTTCATTAGCACTTTCTGTTACTGATTTCTGTTTTCCCTGATCTGCGCGGCGCACTGATGAGATCCCCACATGACCCCCTCGGGGGCATGATTTTGAACCTCCTATACTACTCATCACACATGGAGCACCTAGTCCCTCCCTTGACTTTTATGTTGCCAATACTTTATTGACTAGAGTATTTATTTGTCCTCGTTGTATGTCAACAAGCCTGTAAGTGTTTTTGTTCTGTTTCTTCTTTCTTTTCCTTTATTTCTTTTCCCTGTCTGTCTGTCTGTCTTTCCTTCTTTTTTCTTTTTTTCCTTTCTTCCCTTTTTTTTTTCTTTCTTTTCTTTCTTTTTCTTTCTTTTCTTTCTTTCTTCCCTTTTTTTTTCTTGTCTTTTCTTCCTTTCTTTTTTTTGTCTTTTCTTCTTCCTTTTCTTTTCTTCTTTTTCTTTTTTTTTTTTTTTTTGGGCTGTTTTTCTTCCTTTTCATTTCTGTCCTTTTCGTTTTTTTTTTTCATTTCTTTCTCTCTTTCTTTTCTTGCTTTCTTTCTATCTTAATGCCTGATACGCGGCACCTTATCTCTGGCATGCGCACTGATGAGATCGTCCATGAGATCCTCAATGAGGGATTCATCCCTCATATATTACTACTCACCACCTTCCTTTCTTTTCTTTCTTTCTCCCTATCTGTCTCTCTTTTCTCTATTTTTCTTTCTTTCTTTGTCTTTTCTTCCTTTACGTTTTTGTCTTTTAATTCTTCCTTTTCTTTTCTGCCTTTCGTTTTTGTCCTTTCTTCTTCCTTTTTTTTTTTCATTTCTGTCCTTCCTTTCCTTTCTTCTTTTTCTTTTCCTTTCTTCCTTTCTTTTCTTGTTTTCTTTCTATCATAATCCTGATTTGACCGTAACTATCAAATTTCTCTCTCTCTCTTTCTCTCTTCTCTCTCTCTCTGTCTCTCTCTCTCTCTCTCTCTCTCATCTCTCTCATCACACACATCACACACACACACACACACACACAAAACACACCACACCACCCCCCGCGCCCAAAAGAAAAAGAGAGAGAGGAGAGGAGAGAGGAGAAAAGAGAGAGAGAGAGGGGAGAATGAAAAGAAAAAATTTAAATGACAAAAAAAGAAAGGAAGAATAAACAAAGAGAGAACAGTAACTGCGCCGTGCGTGTCTCCCTGTTTTCGGCCAAGTTGATGTTTTTCCCTTTTTTTTTTTCTGTCAGTGGGTGGGAAAGACAAAAGAAAAAAAGAAAAAAGGAAGGAAGGAAAGGGAAAGGGAAAGAAAGGATTGGTCTCCTTCCCTGGCGTCCTCCTTTATGTTTGTTTTTCAGTGCAGTAGACTTAGCTTGCAGTGGCCGCGGTCCCCAAGTCGTTCTTGGGGGAGGTCTCTTTTGTGGGCAACAACAGTGTGCTGCACTCGCCTCCCGTTGATTCGTCTGGCCTAACTGGCAGACTACACCCAAACCACGTAGATCTTGTTCCGCTGGTTTCTCCCCCAGTTTTTTTTTTTTTTTTTTTTTTTCCTCCCATCGGGAGGGGGGACGACTGATGTTCTGTTATTGAAATAAACACCTCGGTCCTAATGGGAACAGGTCGACCTCAAAGCTCTTGCCCGTACCGGGCGTCAGCGCAGATTTTTCTCTGTGTGAGGGGTTTTTTTTTGTTTTGTTTTCGTGGAAAGGTGAAGATAATGCAGAGTTACACTGCTTTTCTACCGAACACGTGCACGCACGCGTTGCGTGCTTTCGCCTCATGAATGTGTGTCTGCCCCTCTGTGTGTATGCTTGTGCTAGCTGCATTTGGTTTGCGACAGACTGTTCGTCGGAGCCTGTAACTTGATTTCTTTTGTAATTATTTCCTTGGAAGTGAAGGCGTGGATTTTTAGTTCACAAAGGAGCAAGGGGTTATTGTACGTGTTTGTAAAATTTTTGTCTACCGTTACTGCCTCATTTCAGATTTTCTTACAGGTTTAAAACCAATATTAAGCAGAAGAAGCTAAGGTATTATATTTGAAGAAATGTCATTGAACTAACGACGAATAATGCTATTAGGAAAACAAAACAAGAAAGAATAAAAAAGAAAGATTCAGCAGGACTGAAATATTGATCTATTGGTCCTATTGTGGTTAGGTTCGCCGCAATGAATTTGTTTTACAATAGTTACAGACATTTTAAATTAAAAAAAAATTTTAAAGTGAAATACATTTATTCCAATTAAGATTAGCCCACCATAAAAAGAGTTGACCAATCAAAATACCCATACTTAATATATCGTGAGAGTGTGTTTCCTAGAAACCTGCGGAAGAACTGTAAAAAAAAAAAAACTTAGGAAATTCCTTTTTGGGGCGTTTTTGGTGAGGCGGTTGGCTTGACAGTAAACCCCTGTGCACGTTTCACACGATATTGAATAAAAACTTTCATGAATTTCTAATAGAAACAAGATTATGACAAAGACGGCAATGGGAGTCAGAGAAGCAAAGCCGGTTGCCCTGATGTGCGGGCATTTCATTGACACTGAACGTGGGCGATCTCTTTCAATTTCTCTGTGCGTTTGTGAGCGTGCGACTGTGAAATTAAAAAGTACAGGGGTAGATGTGACTGTGGTTTAGAGTGCAGTGTAGATTTCTGATCTGTTCCCCTCCCAACATTTCTGTCTCCTTTGCTCGGGAAAGGTGACGACACTGTTGACCCAAACAGTTAAATGCAAACAGATAAACTACTTCGTTATAATCACATCATTGAAATGTTTGTGAAGTTTTCAGTTAAAGGGCCCAATTCAAACTTACGTGTTGACCTATTGTTTTGGGGTGGGGGGAAGTCCTTTCATAGTCCATTGATGTTTGTGAATTTTCAGTAAAAGACACTATACTATATAAATCGTACGTGTTTGACATATTGTAAAGGGGTGGGTGGGGGGGAGGGGGAATAAAGGAGGGGGAGAAAGGGGATGGGAAGAGAGCGAATTGACACATTCGAATTCAACACCTAACACCAGCTCCTTGGTTTCCTCTCTTTTATTTCAAATCATGGTTGGATTTAAAACCAACCATACCAACCACCACCTTTAATAAAGAATAATAATCATAAAATGAGGTACTATCTTTGCAATCAATAACATAACCCTATCATAATCATATTAACCCAAAAGGGGACCCCCGTTGCGAACGGCAGGATCAACAACAAACATAAAAGGGGTTTAAAATTCAAAAAATTTTTATAACATTAAAAAATGGGACTCCCCGTTGCGAAAAGGCAGGAGGGTTTCATACAGTCAACAGCATGTTCATAATTTCATAGCGAAGAACAGTGTTTATGAATGAACACACACAAGCACACACAAAACACACAAATGGAACTCCCCGTTGCGAACGGCAGGAGCAATGAACAATTAAATGAAAAATTTTTAACATCTAATTTTTCAACAGCAGTTGCACAATTGTATGGAAAAAATAAAATGGTTTTGTGTCCACACATGATGAAACTCAGAAAGGACACATCTTGCACATGAACCAGCCAGCTAAAGCTATCTTCCCTTTCACAGACACACCCACCTCAGGGCAGTGCGTGCTACACGCTATGGCTCCACGTTTCACTGTTAGGGCCTACACCCCGGCCCAACAAAGCTGTTGCTTTTTCAGCCCCGCAATGGGACCGTTGGAGGGCGGGAATGCTGTGGGGGTCCACGTGGCCCCCCCATGTGAGCTATCCGTTCAATGTATTTTGAAAAAACACGGTGCGAAAAAATCTACACTAGAATGTTGCGTTTTAATAACAATTACAACAGCACGCCCCTTGGCCCTTCCTTTTTTTTGCGCAACATCCCTTTAATTAACAAGGAGAGAGAACAGAACAGACTTTTTCAATGTGACCTTTCCAGAAACTATTTATAATTAATTCCCCATTAATACACAAGTGAAAAATGGGTTTTTTTGCCCCAAGGCAAATGTTACAAACCACAAAAAAATTAAAAAACCCAATTCCAACCATGTGATCAAAATCAAAATCTGGTGGTAAAACAGAGGCCCCGGCCCCTCCCCCTAAAACAAAAATTCAAAGACAAAAAGACCTTTTAATCCCAACGTGGGTTTATGGAAAACATGGTAAACAAAATTACACATTTTAAAAAACTAACCGAATACAAAAATCCATTAAACCCAAAGACAAATTACAACCCCCCCCCCCCCCCCCACACACACACACAACACACTCCCACCGAAAACCCCCCACATCACACTCTCCTCTCAACCTTTCCCCAACCTCCCACACTCCTCCAAACCCCCCCCCCCCCCCCCGTCCCCCCCCCCCTCCCCCCATACACACTTCCCCTCAATCACTCTCTCAATCCTTGCCTGTCCCCCCCATACAATAATGTACATAGGGGGGGGAGAAAATGAACCATATTAAATCTAATGATAATGAACCTGAGAGACTGAGATGGAAGTGAGAAACGTGGTGGGAAGAAATGGATTAAACAGAGAAAAGAGAAAGGGACAGAACCATAGACAAACCCAAAAGGGGAAGGGAAAAGGAGGGGGAGCAAATGTGAAAGTTTAGAGACAGACATAGAGTTTGGGGAAGGGTGGGAAGAAAAGAGAAAGACCCCCTCCAGAGAGCCCGACAGTGATCCGTCCCACCCCCAGGCAAGGAGAGGACAGACCACCAAGAGGGAAAAGAAGAGAAGGAGAGAAGAGAAGTAGAGAGAGAGAGAAAGAGAAAGAGATGAGGATGAAGGGAGGTTGGTAGGAAGGAAAGGAGAGGAGACAAGGAGGAGAGAGGGAGAGACAGACAGACAGACCGGAAATAGAGACCGGATAGGAAGCCAAAAACATGGAACCCAAAATCCTAAAACCGAATTAACCATTTATAAGACCCGAAATCACACTCCACTTCTTTACACACCCTCTCCCCCCCCCACCCCCACCTCTCCCCCCACCATCATAACTAACACAACACACACAACAACCACACAAACAACACCACCACCACACACACCCAACACAACACAAACAAACACACACACAAACAACAAGCCACGACCACGCCCCATACAACACACAAACCCATACACACACGCAACAACACCACGCCAAACGACCCCTGCCACATCACCACACACACAACAACACAAACTACACACACACACAAACAACCACACTAAAAAAAAACGGCAAAACACACACACGCACTAACACTCACCACACCAACACCCACACACCAAAACCACAACACCACACACACACAAACACCACCACACACAATTAAAATTTTCATCCAACAAAAAAGGTGTTCTATAGAAAAAAGCAAGGACCTGGGCATTATAAAAACAAAGCACAAAGTCCCAATTCCAGACAGCCAACGTTGCAAATTCCTAAAGTTCCCCAACAAGGGATAAACCACCACCAACCCAACCATACCCACATTTCCCTTCTACCCCCCCCCAAAACCCTTATACCAAACACATCAGTTATTCCCCCCCCGTTTGGCCTATCCCCCTCCCTTATACGTTTTGGAGTTTGTTATTTTTCCCCATGTCCACCCACACACCACCCACACAAAACCACCACCACACCACCACACACCACTAACACACACCAACACCAACTCGCCCAGCGCCGCGCCATACACCAATGGCACACGCCCACAACACACACACACACAGAACAACAAACATACACACACACCAAACAACACGACTACACAACAAAACACGACACACAAACACACACAACACACACAAAAGGGCAAAGCAATAACGCAACGCCCCCCGGCCCCCCGGAACCCATGGACCGAACATATTTATTATTTTCCTCACACAAAGGCTTTCCCCTTATTCACACACAAACTCACACATTACACACATCAACTACACTCAACTATACCAACGCACATGGCTCATTCAACACACTCCCACTTTTCCATGGTACAAACCACACACATTCGCCTTGCAGCATCCAACAACCAACCACAACAAACACCACACACACACAACACACAACACCACACAACCACACACCACAGCAAAACCACACACACACAACACACACACCACACACATTGCGCCGGGTGTGCGGTGTGGGCGTGCCCGCGGTGCCACAACCACGCAACTCTTTGTACTCATTTAAGGCAATCTATAATGCCAGAATGGCCCGTCTATGTCAGGCCAGAACCGTGAAACCCACTCCTCTGTCCCCTGTTTAGCCTTGGGCGTTGAACAGCCTGAACAGCAATGTTGCAAAGAAACAGGATTTTTCCGCCCATACGACCAAATGGGTCCCCCCCCCCCCCCCCCCCCCCTGGACCCTTTGGACAAACGCAGTCTGACCGTGTAGAAGAGTGCCCTTCTGCCCCATGTTTTTTAGGAATCCCGGCAAGGACTGCAAACAGCAGGGGTGGAAGGGGGGTGGGAAAAGGTGTTCTGTCCCCCCCCCCTCATTGAAATAGGAGCAAAAAAAACGAATCCCCATCTTTTGGTTGCAGTGCACCGCTTCATAAGGAATGGTTGGTTTGGTGGGTTTTGCAAACGTTCGGCCCTTCACCAACAACGTGGCTTTTGCTTGTTCCCCCGAGCTATCTTTCTCCCAGCCCTGGTTTTGGGTGTCCGCTTCATATGGTTTGGCCTTGCCAGTGCGAACAGTCCCTGCGGGATGTAGAGATGGTGAAACACATGAACCTGGTGGAGATAATGGAACCGCAACCAAACCCTGGTGGGGCCCTCCTAGTTTTAGGTTGTCCACCTTCATTGGTTTTGTCAAAAGAGTTTATTTGCTCAACCCTTAACTCGTGTTTGAAGGTCTTCCCCCGTTCAGGAAAAAAATACTGAAGATCCCCACTTGGGATCAGGAACAAGCGATGACTGGGACATTTTCCAAGGAGCTTTTTCCCAACCATGAGATGGGTCTTGGATATGGGTGGGGGTTTGAATAATGCGCCCTGCCCTTGAAGTCCGTATGATACAAGAGGCAAAATGCCCGTAAGAGTTCCCCTTGGGTTTCATCCAAGGGGAGACTGTGTTTGGCAGGGGCGATAATGCAGCAAGTGGTTTTAAGATGGCGGGGTGCCTATCCCTTGGTTGGTTTATAACTGGGTTTTTTTCATTGAATATAGGCGAAAACTGGGTAAGAGGGTCCCCCCCTTTGCTTGAAACACCGCGTTATCCCCCCCAGTGCATCGTGCAAGGCAGCTTTTGCAAGTGTATTTTTAATCTTTTTCCAAAGCACACTTGAATGGTAAACCCGTACAGTCCCCCATGGCCCCACAGGTACCTGTAGTCCCCCCCCCGCTAACCAGTATTTACTATTGGGGGAAAAGGGCTATTCCCTTGTGGCGGCCGGGGAAACCAATAATCGAGTGTCTTCCAGAATGTAATGGGGCAATTGGGGTTTTCCCCTCGTCCTACAGAATCCTTAGGAAACAAGCCCCCGTGAGTACAAACAGTCGCCCATGGGCAATCACCATGCATGGCCTATCCGTGTGTGATGGGGTCCCCCCCCCTTGTGCCTGCCTGAAAGTAGACCCCAGGAACCATCTAATATGCAGTGTTTGTGGTCCTGAACGCTTCCCAGAAAACAAAACAAATCCGGAACCCCCCATCCACCCTTTTCCTGAAATTTGGTACATGGTTGTTGAAGGGAAACGAGTCCCCCCCCCCCCCAGGAAAACCTTTTCCTCCATGGCATTGGCCCTTATTTTCTCTATATCCCTTACTTTCTTTCTTTCTGAGCCTAAAACGCAGGCTGAAAATTCCTGCCCTGTTTTTTTTGGGGGGGTTTTTTTTTTTAACCCTTTTTTTTTTTCCCCCCCCAAAAAAAAAAATTCCCCGGGTTCGGGAAACCAAAACCCAAAATTTTTGGGGATTTTTCCCCCGGGGGAAAAAAGGGGGGGGTTTTTTTTGGGGGTTTTCCCCCTTTAAACAAAAAATTTTTTCCCCTTTTTTTTTTTTTTGGGGGGGCCGGGGAAAAAATTTTTTGGGGGGCCCCCGGTTTTTTTTTTTTTTTCCCTTAAATTAAAAAGGGGAAAGGGGTTTCCCCCTTTTTTTGGGGGCCCCCCCCGGGGCCCAAAAAAATTTTTGGGTTTTTTTTTTCCCCCCAAAATTTTCCCCGGAAAAAAGGCCCCAAATTCCCCCCCCGGGCCCGGGGGGAAAAGGGTTTTTTGGGGGGGGAAAAAAAAAAAATTTTTTTTTTTCCCCCCCCTTTTTTTTGGGGGGGGGGGGCCCCCCCCCCCTTTTTTTTTCCCCCCTTTTTCCCCCCCTTTTTTGGGAAACCCCGGGGGGCCCCCCCGGGGGGGGGCCCCCCCCCCGGGGGGGGGGGGGTTTTTTTTTTTTTTTTTTAAAAAAAAAAAAATTTTCCCCCCCCCCCCCCTTTTTTAAAATTTTTCAAAAAAAAAAAACCCCCCCCCCCCCCCTTTTTTTTTCCCCCGGGTTTTTTTTTTTTTTTTCCCCCCCTTTTTTTTTCCCAAAAAAAAAACCCCCCCTTTTTTTAAAAAAAAAAATTTTTTTCCCCCCCAAAAAAATTTTTTGGGGCCCCCCTTTTTTTTTTTTTTCCCCCCCAAAAAAATTTTTTGGGCCCCCCCCCCCCCTTTTTTTTGGGGCCCCCCGGGGGGGGTTTTAGAATTTTTTTCCCCCCCCCTTTTTTTAAAAAAACCCCCCCGGGGGGGGGTTTTTTTGGCCCCCCAAAAAAAAAAAATTTTTTTCCCCCCCCCCCCCCCCCCCAGGAAAAATTTTTTTAAAAAAATTTTTTGGAAAAAAAAATTTTTTTTTCCCCTTTTTTCCCCCCTTTTTTTCCCCCCTTTCCCCCCCCCCCCCTTTTTCCCCCCCCCCCTTTTTTCCCTTTCCCCCCCCCCCCCGGGGAAAAAGGGGGAAAGGGGGCCCCCCTTTTTTTCCCCTTTTTTTTTTTAAAAAAAGGGGGCCGGGGGGCCCAAAAAAAAAAAAAGGGGGGGGAAAAAAAACCCGGGGGGGAAAAAAAAAAAAACCCCAAAAAAGGGGCAAAAAAAAAAAAAAAAAAAAGCCCCAAAAAGACTTTTAAAAAAGGACCCCCCCCCCCAAGAAAAAAAGGGGGGAAACAGACGGGAAAAAAAAAAAAAAAGGGGGGAAAAAGGAAAAAAAAAGGGCCCCCCGGGAAAAAGAAAAAAAAAGGGGGCCCAAACCCAAAAAAGACCCCCAGGGGAAAAAACCCCCCCGACAGAAGAAAAGGGGAAAAGGAAAAAAGGGGGAAAAAGGGGAAGAGAAAAAAAAAAGGGGGAAAAGAGAGGGGAAAGAAAAAAAAATGGGGGGGGAAAAGGGGGGGGGGGGGGGGGGGCCGGAAAAACCCCCCAAAAAAAAAAAAAAATTAAAAAAAAAAAAAAAAAAAGGGGAAAAAAAAAAATTTTGGGAAAAAGCCAAAAAAAGAAAAAAAAGGGGGGGGCCCCGGGGGAAAAAAAAAAAGGGGGGGGAAAGAAAAAAAAAAAGGGAAAATTTTTTTTTTTTTTTTTTCCCCCCCCTTTTTTTGGGGGAAAAAAATTTTTTTAAAAAAAAAAATTTTTAAATTTTTTTTGGGTTTTTTTAAAAAAAAAAAAAATTTTTGGGGGTTTTGGGAAAAAAACCCTTTTTTTAAAAAAACCCTTTTTTTAAATATTCCCCAAATTTTTTTTTTTTTTTTAAAAAAAAGGGGGGGGGTTTTTTTTGTTAAAAAAGGGGGGGGGAAAAAAACCTTGGGGGGTTTTTTAAAAAAGGGTTTTTGGGGTTTTTTTAAAAAAAAACCCAAAAAATTTGAAACCAAAAAAAAAAAAATTTTTTTTTTTTTTTTTTAAAAAAAAAATTTTTTTTTAAAAATTTTTTTTTGGGGGAAAAAATTTTTTTTAAATTTTTTTTTTTTCCCCCCAAAAAAAAAAAAAGGGGGAAAAAAAAAAAATTTTTAAATAACCAAAAAAAAAACCCTTTAAAAACCAAAAAAAAAATTAAAAAAAACCCTTCATTTTAAAAAATTTTTAAACTTTT
>JAMYXO010006677.1:0-13233 GCA_033310375.1 Conus canariensis | reverse complement strand
TGGCGGAGGAAGGCGGGGAGACCATTGACCAGTGGGGCCCCGGGAAAATAAAAGGGTCTGGTGTCTGCAGTTCATGGATACCAAGCTGCATGGCCCTGATGTATCGAACTGCCCAGCAAAGTGAGCATGGAACCCAAAAAATAAACAATTCAAAAGGGAAAGGTTGGGTGTCCCACCCTGTCTGACTGACATAGCCGTATTCCCCAACAAGGAAAACTCCCCCTGAAACCATCTGGAGGAAAAAAAAAAGCAGGAAGACCAGACTTCAAAGCATGCTGGGGATCGGGAACAAGGGGGTAGAAGCATTAAGCCCCAGCTAAAGACAGGCAGAAATGGAAATTTAAAGAGGCGAGGATTCAAAAAAAGAAAGTTAAGTCAGAGAAAAACAGGACACACAGCCAAAAAAGGGGACGGGGGTGCCCCAAAACTGAATGGTGGTGGCCCCGGAAAGCAAAAAGAGACATGGTTGGAGAGGAAAAGAAGAAGACCAAAAAAAAGATCCAAAAAGGTAGAGAGCCAGCAAGGGGGAAGGACAACGGGGAGAAGCCCCCAAAAGGGGTTTCACTTGGAATGACTTTTGGGCCATGGCCCCTTCGACAGCTTCATTCTCAGATCTGCATGCCCTTCTGCCTCAAATGAAAAACCTGTGAAGTGGGGGAAAACAGCGACCCTGAGCCCCCTCTGCCATGAAAAAAAAAACAGTGGAGCATGTCCTAACCATGTAAAATAGCCCTGGTCAAGGAAGGTACACATGGGGCACAACCAAGTGCTAAAGAAATTGTACAAATATCTGGGGGTACCAACACCCCAAAAAGGGGAAAAACAGGACTCCAAAAGCACCGCAAAAATTTGTCACGGCGGGGGCAGCAAATCAGGCCCCAAAAACAACAGTGCCACTCGAAACATGCAGGCAAGTTGCTGGCGGGGCAGAGACGGGAGTGCACTGCAGACCTCCCGAATGGGGAGTACCAGGATCTCAGCAAGAGTGCATGAGACCAACATAGTAGCCCCTCTAAGTCAACCCAAACAGCTGATCATGACGAGCCACGGTGGGGCCATATGAGAACAGAAGGAGCAGCTCAAATTACAAATGAAAAAATATGGTTGGCAAACACCCGGGGGAAGGTTTCATCAAATCCACTGCGAAAATTGGATAGGGGGTTTGTAGGGAAGTCTGCTACAGCCTCAGAAAAAATTTTCCAGTTGCAGGGAAAGGGAAAAAACCCCGAGCCCTGAAAGCAATGGCAGAAAGGGGAAAAGAGTGTTCAAATGGTCTGGTAAGGGGAACAAAAGTGAACTTTATAAAGGGCTTAATTTCCCTACAAATATCAGGTGTCCCTGTGGCTCAGTGGTTAAAGCGCGAGTCATTAAGTGGAAAATGAGCATGTCCAGAGGTCATGGGTTCGAACCCCAGCCATGGCTCGTCCCAAGATGGGAAAAAAAAGGGGCAGCAGAGGGACATCCGGAGTCTGAACCGGGTGTGGCCCAACCCCCCTAGAGTGTCAGGAGAAAAGGGGCCGAAACACTTGCTTGAAGGGGGCTTCTCTTCTGAGGACTCTCTGCTGCCACGCTCTCCACGAGTTTCTTTCTACATGTATTTTGTGATAACAGGGGAAAAAAAAAGAGAGAGGAGAGAGAGAGAGAGAGAGAGAGAGAATTGTTGTTGTGCTTGCAAACACAATTCCACGAAAACCTGTTTCAAGCTTCCGAAAGTTAATCTCTCCCTTCTTTTTCTCTCTCTTCTCTCTCTCTCTCTTCTGTTGTAGCGCGCGCACGTGCATGTGCATGTTTGTATGTATACAGAGGTGCGTGCGTGCGTGCGTGCGTGCGTGCGTGCGTGTGTGGTGTGTGTGTGTGTGTGTGTGTGTGTAAGAGCGCGCGCAAGTGCGCCTATGTGGCGGACGAACGTATGCGGTGTCAGTCACTGGTTCGTCATGCACGGGAAAGGGGAAATCAACCGTTCATAAAGGGCACAGAGAAAGAGAGATCGGGGTGAACGACCTTCCCACAGAAGGGCGAACACCGCATTGGACTGAACAACGACGTCAACTTCAGCACGATCACCTTAGAGCTGACAGGCATGTCATTTTCCCTCTGCAAACAAAACGTATGTTGTGGACTGAACAACTGACGTCAACTTCAGCACGATCCACCTTAGAGCTGACAGGCATGTCATTGTCCCTCTGCAAACAAAACAGTATGTTGTGGACTGAACAACTGACGTCAACTTCAGCACGATCCACCTTAGAGCTGACAGCATGTCATTGTCCCTCCTGCAAACAAAACAGTATGTTGTGGACTGAACAACGACGCCCAACTTCAGCACGATCCACCTAGAGCTGACAGGCATGTCATTGTCCCTCTGCAAACAAACAGTATGTTGTGGACTGAACAACTGATGTCAACTTCACCCACGATCCACCTTAGAGCTGACAGGCATGTCATTGTCCCTCTGCAAACAAAACAGTATGTTGTGAACACGAATGCTGATAAAGCTTCAAGTTATCAAGTGTCATCTTTTCGAACTTTTTTTTTCGTGATGACGTCGATTTTGATGCCGAAAAAGACTTTCCCCAATTAGATTTAATTCATTCCTGGTCTTTTGACGTCAGGCTCGGGCAGTTTACCGTTCTGGGGTCTGCCTGTTAGTGACAGTGTTCCTGTTAGCGACTTTAAGGACGGACGTTACATTATGTATGCATGACTCTATGTGTGTACTGCAGATGTGGAGAATGTTTACTCGATGCTTTATTGCACATACACACGTTATGACATGGTGGAATGACTGTTTGTAGGATGGTGATTTATTTTGATTGATGATTCAGTAAGACAGAAATAAAATGACAGTAAAAAAAGAAATAAAATGACAGACAGACCGACAGACAGACAGGCAAACAAACACACACACGTAACATTCACGCTTGCGCGCGCGCGTGCGCCGCGCGCGGCACACAACACACACACACACACCAAACAAAACCACACCCCACACCCCACACAGACACTGACTGAAACCAATTATTGTCAATTAACTCTTAGTTTATGACAACACACACAAAACAAAACACACACACACACACACACACACACACACACACACACTACCTGTACCAGATTGTTTACGCAGTGACACCAGCTTGTTCAAAGGAGAACAGGCGCACCACCATCCCCACCCCCACCCCCCACCCCCTCCACCCCCTACCCCGCCCATCCACCTTGCACGATTGCCTAACGGGAGTGGTTGCTCCTGTCAACCCCCATCCCCCCCCCCCCCCGCCACCAGTCATTCCCCCCCCCCTCGCCTGCCCCTCCCCCCCTCCCCACCCGCCCCCCCCCCTTCCTCGCCTTTCGTTTCGTGGACACGGTTGACCGACTCCTGCGTGTCGCAATGCTGCCCCGCCGTCTTTGTCAAGCGGCCGTTCAAAGTCAGGGGATGGGGGTGGGGGGGGGGGAGTAACCTATTTGCGCCCCACCCCCCCACCCCCTCACGCGTGAAGCACGAGTGATATCAGGGGAGGACCACGTGTTGTGAGGGAAGTGACGAAGACCTACCAATCCCCTCCCATCCACCACCCCCCACGCCCCATCTCCGCACCTCTCTCCCTCCCTGCGGCGACACCATTTTTAAATTTCCGAATCCGGTTTCAGTACGGGTTCATAAGCAAGGGCAACAACCGAGTGGTAAAATTTAGCTCTCACTGCCGGAAAAATATGACCACTTAGGGGAAATGTTGGTACATAGGCTGGTATTTCCTTCTTTTTTTTCCCCCTCCCGCCCCTCCCCTCCTTTTCAGAATGTTGTATGGGAGTCACCCAGGGGACCTCTCTAACTGTGTGTTGTTCCAGCTGTGGAACATCTGACGATTCTCCGGCTTTGTGGCGAGCATTCATTCATTCTGACAGAAGGAAGAAGTGAATGTAGCGCTGTTCTTTTTTTTTTCTTTTTCTTTTTCTCTGTCGTATTTGTTTGTGGAGTTAACAGGATTAAATTGCTGGCGGGCGTTCCACTTGTCAGCGAGACGGAAACATACGTTTTGAAAGTGTGTGTGTGTGTGTATGTGGGGAGGGGGGGGGGGGGGTGGGGTGCGTGCGTGAGTGCCAGCGCGCGCGCGCGTGTGTGTGTGTATGTGTGTGTGTGTGTGTGTGTGTGTGCGTGCGCGAGTGCGTGCGTGCATGCCTGTGTGTGTGTGTGGTGGTGTGTGTGTGTGTGTGTGTGTGTGTGTGTGTGTGTGTGCGCGCGCGCGCGCGAGTGTGTGTGTGTGTGTGTGTGTGTGTCTATGTGTGTTGTGTGCGCGAGCGTGCACGTGTCTATGAGTGTGTAGGATGAAATAACACTTCCGACTTCTAACGTTACAGAAATTGATATTGTTACCAGGAAGTCCATATTTGAAAAAATATATTTTTTTTCAGTTTTGATTTATACCCAAAATTAGACCCCTGCTGTATAAAATTATGCAAAAAAACTGCCACAGTACGACGTACAATAAACGCCTGCTGTAAAGCAAAAAAAAAAAAAAAAAAAAAAAAAAAATCCAACACACACAAACAGCCTCTACCCAGGCAGCCAAGCAGAGCAGAAGAAACCCCTTTACCTGGCTGTAACCCTCCCTTTGTTCTAGCACATAATACAGTGACCGTATAGAATGACAATATTCCCATATCCCCCTCCCCACACCCCCAAAAAACCTTACCCCATCATAACACCCCAAAATCCCCCCCCATCACACACACACCACAATAACCTTACAATGTACTCTCCCCACACCACAATAACTTTACACCATTACAACACTCACATATCCAACCCTCCCCCTACACCACAATAACTGACACATGTACTCTGCCCCCACCACAATAACCTGACACATTTACTCTCCCCACACCACAACAACCCTTTCACATGTACTCCCCCACACCACAATAACCTGACACATGTACTCTCCCACACCAAAAATAACCTTACAAAATGTACTCTCCCCCACCACAATAAACCTTACACATGTACTCCCCCACACCACAATAACCTTACACATGTACTCCCCACACCACAATAACCTTACACATGTACTCCCCCACACCACAATAACCTTTCAATGTACTCTCACTACAACACAATAACCCGACACATGTACTCTCCCCACACCACAATAACCTTACACATGTACTCTCACTACACCACAATAACCTACACATGTACTCTCCCCCCACCACAATAACCTGACACATGTACTCTGCCCACACCACAATAACCTGACACATGTACTCCCCCCACCCCACAATAACCTGAACATGTACTCTCCCCCCCACATAACCTGCACTTACTCCCCCAACACAATCCCCTGAACATGCCCTTCCCCCACACCACAAAAAACCGACACATGTACTTCCCCACGCCACAAAAACCCTGAACATTTTATCTCCCCAAACCACAATAAATTACACATTACTCTCCCCCCACCACAATAACCTTACACATGTACCTCCCCACCCCACAAAAACCCTTAACATGTACCCCCCACCCACAATACCTTACAATGTACTCCACTAAAACCCCTAACCTTCACATGTACTTCCCCACCCCAAAATAACTTTACATCTGACCCCCCCCCCCCCCCACCCCACAAAAACCCTGACCCCCTGAACCCCCCAGCACAAAAACCCTGACACCTGACCCCCCCCCCCCACACAAAAAAAACACAATAATCTACCCTGAATACCCCACCCCAAACAATAACCCCTGACACCACCCCCCCCCCCCCCCCCCCCACACACACACAACCACAAAAACCTACCCCCCCGAACCCTCCACACCACAATAACCTGACACCTGAACTGCCCCCCACACACAATAACCTGACACCTGAACCCCCACACACAAACCCCTGACCCTGTTTTTCCCCCAAAACCCAACAATACCGTAAACCTAAACCTCCACACCCCCAAAAACCCCGTAAACCTAAAAACCCCCCCCCCCCACACCACACAAACCAAAAAACTGTAAACCCTGACACCCCCCCCCCCCCACCAAATAACGAAACCAGACCCCCCCCCCAACCACACCAAAATAACCTGACAAGACCCCCCTGTACCCAAAATAACCTTACCCCCGAATCCCCCCCCACAAAAACCCTTTAACCTGACCCCCCGCCCCCACACCACAATAACCTCCCACCTCAACCCCCCCACCCACAAACCCCGTAACTGAACTCCCACACACCACAATACCTTATTGAACTCCCCAAAAAAATTTTAAAAATGGCATTCTGGCCCACCACCTCCGCAGCTCCAACCGGCTGAAGCCGGTTTCGTGTTGCTCCCCCGGTTTCCCCCAGAATGCCTATTTTATAGTTCTTAATAGTAAACATTTTAAAACAAACAAAATGTGTGGATTATTGTTTTTAAAACTATTTAGAAAATTTTTGAATTAATTTTTTGCTTAATCCTTCTTTTTTTTCTTGAGTTTTCAATAACTCTTTTTTCACGCATACATTATCAAATGGTCTCTGTTTTCAGTGAATAAAACTACAGTCTTTAACTGTTCTCTAAAGTTTTTAAAAAATGAGTTTTTTTTTTTACTAAATCACACATTTTCCCACATGTCTTCCACTGAAAGCTAGTTTTGCAAAGTGTTTCTTTTTTTTTAACTTGTTTTTTTCTGCGAACAGTATTATAATAATGTGTCTGCGTTCCCAAAAAAATTTATAAAAGTGTTCTAACACCGCAAAGTTTATTGCAGGATCAACTAAATAGATTTCATAATCGCCATAAAACCTTTCTGTGTATATGCTTTTTTCCATTTGAGTGTTGGCAGAAAATTACAATTGATCAAAAATTATAACGATAAACTGTTTGTAATAGGTCGAGGAAAATATTGTTTTCCAAAACCCAGTCTGTCCCAAAAATAAATGAAAAAATGGGGGGTTTTTGTATAAATTTTAAAACCGCTTTGCCCCAAAAGTCGTCTCTCATAGTTTTAAAAACAAAAATTTAAATCTAACCCAGTTATTGTTTTTATCAACTCTTGTCAAAACTTGTTCAGTTAAAAAAAACCTATAAGGCCCCAAATGTTAAGTTTAAAAGTTTAGTTCTGTAAGTCGTTTTTTTTTTTGACAAATATCAATTTTGTTGCTTGTTGTTTGACCTTAATATCCTCCCATGTAAAGAAAACGACGTAACTTTAAGTTTGTCAATCAAATTTTTGCCAGCTAATAAGAATTCCTTTCTTTAAGTTGTCACTGACCCCAGGCTCCATTCCCCCTATCTTTTAAGACAAAATTTTAAACCTTTTAACGGTTCTAATTTTTGTGGTAAAATGAACGTAATTTTAGAGCTTTCTTTAAAACTGATTCTCTTCTGTGGAGGATGTACTTTTTGTCCCCAAACGGCTTTATTTCGATCTCTTTCCGACTGTTGTTTGGATAAGATTACAGTAAGGGCCCGAGTTCAAAGCTTTTTTTAAACTTTTTTTACGGGGCAAAAAATGTAAATGGGGTTAGAATTCAAATTTTAGTTCCATTTTAAATATGGTTCTAAGTGCCCTTTGTTGTCTTTTCGAACTATTTTATATTTATACGCCTGTATTTTTTGCTTCTAGATTTCGTTTGTTCTAGTTTAGAAACCTTTTTTGTCGTCAAACCCCTTTGGTTTTTAATAACCATCTTTAGTGTATCAAAACCCTACAAAGTGCCTAACCAGTTCGTTCAAAATCCTCAAAGTCTGCAAGGTCTTTTAATTTTAAAGTTTAACTCTCAGGCGTAATGTAAATCCTGATTCTTCGGGCCCCCGAGACATTATTTTTTATACACCTTTTTATTTTATTTCTAAAACTGTGCAGTTTACATTTCAGACTTTTCCCGTTTGGTTTTGATTTTTTTTAAACGATCTGCCCCCACAAAACTAATCTTTTTAAAAATGTAAATTGGGGAATTGTATAATTTTATAATCGCATATCCTTTCCTGATGGGAAAAGCTCTTAAAAAAAGTTGAGGGCCCTTTCCTCATATAATTTTCTCATGCTCGCTCGCCAAAAGAACATAGAGTAATGAATGTAAAGCAAGATCGAGCGGAAATTTTCCCCCCATAAGTATTTTGTCTGGTGTTAAATATAAATCTATGAAAGATGAATGGGGTGATTTTCAGTTTCAAAAGCCTAACATTTTAGCTAGCCTTTATCAAAAAGGGAATGGGCTCTTCTTCTTGGTTTGAAGCCCAAAATTTTTTTCAAATTTGCATTGTTAAGTTTGAGGTAAGTCGAAGTTATCATTTTTCTTTCAGCGAGCAAAACCCCTAAAAAACCCTAGGTTTGGGTTTAATGGTAATTCGTGTCCACTATTGTCAAATTTTTGAATTAATTTTTCTTCTTGGTTTTATTATATTAAACCCTACGACTTTTTTAAAAAATTTCAGGGGTGCAACCTTCGGGTTCCCTTCATTATCAATAGATACTTAAAAAAAAAGGACTGTCTTGAGTTTTATTTTTACAAACTTTTTAAAACAAATTTAAAAAAGGTGCATTCAAATAAACTAAAGAAAATATTTTGTTGGGCCGACTACAATCTTTAAAAAAATAACAACTGCCCCCCCCCCTTTACATTTCGTGACTCAGTCGACGCCTTTCAAGAAGGTTATTCTCATTAAACAGTTCTTAACCCCCCTATTAAAAAAAGATACCCCCGAAAGTGTGGTTTAGCATCCCATGCATTTTTTTCGAAAAGTTAAAAATTTGTGTGTTTTGTGATCAACTGGGGTGGAGTGTCGTTGCTGATCATTTAAATCTCCCGTCCCTTTGGGGAGGTCGTTATAGATTCATTTTTTTTACACCTTCAGACGATTTTATTGAACTGCAAAGGCCCCTTTCCAAATGACAAAAAGTTTAATCCATTCAGCAAAAGAATATTTTCAAGGTTTGAAAGGATCTGTAACGAAATTTTATATTTTACCCAAAGACAGATTTAGACAAAAAATTGGACCCCCAATCATTTTTGACCCCTTATTTTTGGGGGGGTGCACAGAAAAATAACTATGATTGGGAAACCTCCCTTTAAAAATCTTTCTCTTCGGCACAACTGTTACCTGGTCCATAGACAAGAGCATAAAAGCATGGGCAACATTTATTTTGGATACTTCTAAAAGGGCCCAACTGAGCGGGAATGACGAATAAACACTCTATTGTACTTTTGTTTTGGTGTTTGCTAGGTTGCAAGCACGGGAGATTAACATAACTGATCCTTCTATGGCTTGACCCAAAAACGTTTTTTAAAATTTTAGAGGAGCCAAAAATTCTGAAAATTGATTTCCCTTCAAGTATTAAAGGTAAAAAAATGTTTTACAATTTGAAAGACAAAAGTAGACTTTGCTGTGGGCACTGGTTTATACATGGCCTCACTCCAGGTAGGGAACAATAATAAACACAACAATGAAATCCTTTTTGCAGGGAATGAAAAAAGGTTTGGCAAAACGACATAAATTCTGAGCCGTAAAATTTCAAAAAAATAAAAAAAACCCCCCAAGATTAAGTCTCCCAAACCCCAAAGGGCCCAAAGCCCAAAAGGCCATTGAAAACGCGGTGATGACCAGAATTTGAAAAGACGGACTTGTTATTGGGTTAACTGCCCAGGATTCTTGGGCTTTTCTTACTAAAGAGTAACCCAATATTTAAGACAACTAATGCCCATAATGCTCAGCCCTAAAGCCCAATACTTTACTTGCGGCAGACAAACCCGCTAACGATCCCCCTATTTATGGGCAAAGAATCTATTGCCTTAGGGGCAAAATTTTTTTTTAGTAATTTTTGAAAGGGTGATCGAGTTGTTTTTTTCCCCATGATTTACTGACGACGGAGTTGGCGGGCCCTGGGGCCTGCCCCCCCACCACCGCCGCCTGTAATACCCAAACCCCGTGTACTTATTGAAAACCCAGGCTGTTATCTTGCTAATGTACCCTTTGCTCTCTAAACATTTGTTTTTATTCGTTTGTAACGTTGTGTTTCATATAAAATTTTTTGGTAGTTTCTCTTTTTTCTGCTCACTTGGTTCGTAATTTTTCCCGGGTTTTTTAGAAACACTTCTAGTCTTGTGATCTCTCTTGTTAAAGATCTTTTAGTCTTTGTGTTATTCTTTCTTTAACCCCAGGTCTAAGTTGTGGTCATCCCCTAACTAGTTTTTCTTTTTCTCTTTTTTATGCTCATCTAGTTCCCCCAGTTTTGCTAAATTGTTTGAAAATTGCCATGTTTTCAAAGCGATAAAGGGGCCCGTTATTTCTCTCATAGGTACGGGGATCGGCATATTTTTTAATACTGTTTTCTAAAAAACTGGTTTATTATTTTGTTTGCTGTTGGGCTTAAATCTTTAAGTTCAGTTTTGTATTTGGTTATCTGTTGGGGAGTTTTGTAGTGGTTTTTTTGTTTGAATGCCCCTATTAATTTTTGGGTTTTGTAATGCCAAGGCGATTTTTGTTCGTCACACGAGCCTTTGTTAATTGTACTTTTTTTAAAAACTTTTATGGGTTTGGGTTTTGATGTAAGCTGAACAAGTTGTCCCTTTCTGTTTTTAAAAAACAAATGGTTTTCTTTTGTTCAAAAACATTAGGGTCTATAAATTCGGGGGGTTCTTTTGGGCCCAAACTTTGTTAAATGTTTTTCCTTACTTTCTGTTAAATTATCGCAAAGATTGTAAAGGATTGTTAAGGGTCATTTACTCATGTCGTCCCAGGGTCAAAAACATATAATTTCTTTCCCTGTTTTTAAATAATTAATTTTTTTTTTGTTTTATAAAAAATGTCCAAGATATGGCTCGATTCTTTACCCCCATAGAAAAATGAAAGAGCCCTTGGCGTGAAGGGGAAAAAAAAAGAATATTATTTTTCAAAAAAATCCCTCTATATTTTTCAGATCAAATTTTACTGTTAAAAATTTTCCCGACCTAGGAGCGTGAAGTGATTTTGGGGATCTGCAGATTTTTCAAAATAGAACTCGAAACCAAAGCGTAAATAGGACAGTTGTACAGAAACTGGGGCGGGCAATCGTTAAAAAATTTCTATAAAACTTAGGGGCAAGAATATTTTCTTTACACAAGGGAGACAATTTAATCTATTTTTATTATGGCTAACGATAATGAAAAGGCCCTCTTGCGTTTCAAGGAAACGAAAAAAACGAAGCACTAAAAACACAGAATAGCGCCGAGCCTAAAACCCGGAACAAGTTGAAGCTGTAGTTTGCTTAGGAAATCGTTTTCCTACCTTGATTTTTTTGGGTTTTTAAAAGCGCATGCGCCATACTTTAGGGCATTAAAAAACAGATTTTCATATGAATAACTTTTTAAAGAATACAAAAATGTCATTAAAATTTAAAACAGGGTTCCAAATACAGCATTTTCGCTCTCGTTTTGAGTTTTTCATTGTTAGCAAACCCCAACTTAGAAGGCAAATTTAGCAACAATATCGTCAGGTTAGCAATAAATTTTTCGAAAAAGGGTTTTTACAAATAAAAATTTTAAAAGCAGGGGAGACCAAAATTTGGAAATTTATTTTAGGCCACAGCAAAATCCCCTTTAAAAGGATTTTATTGCTGTGGAAGATGAAGAACCATTCAAAAGAAAAAGTAAAAATTTTTTTAATCCTAAAAAACTAAAGTACTGTTAAATTGGGGGTTTTGTCCTAACCAAGTTAGGGTAGGGGGTTTAAAAACCTTTCATCTTTTGATAAATAAAAAAAATTTTTTGGAGGGGAGGTCTAGAAGTCCAACAGAAACCTTGGTCAAAAAGATCTACCCCTTCCATGTTAGATTTGTGAAATTTTAAACAACGAAATACGGTTTATGGATTGACCTAGGTAAACAGAGGATAATCAGTTGCAGGGGAGGGGGAGAAACTTTTAAAGACGTAAAAAAACATTCAAATTGAAAAAGAAAAAGAGAGTGAAAAAACCATTTAATTACATTTTTTTTTATATTGAGCGAGTGAATATTAAGAAAACAGATTAAAAGATACCCAAATATAAATTTTTTTTATTTTTAAAAAAAAGCATTCTGTTCGGGTTTTATCCAAAGGCCCCAAAGAAAAAAACTTGTAGACTAAAAACTTTCGTTTAACAAACATAACACAAATGAAACCCCCCAACTAGAGGGGGACCTTTCAAAAATACAGTAAACCAAACGAATATTTGCTTCTTTAATGCTTTTACATATTTTTTTACTGGAGCATCGAAGCTAGGCTCTACAGGGGACAAGTGTGGTTCTTTAGAAAAGGCGTGGTGCAGGGTAGCATACCTTAGGGGGTGGTTTTTTAACTTTGGTTTATGCTAATAGCTGCGGTCGCAGCAAAAAAATAAAAGCTAAATCCAAAAGCACCAGCAAATTTTAACTATACAGCTAAAAATTATTCCTTCAAAATGACAATAAATAAAGCACTTGCCCACTCGAACATACGGGTGAAGAATTTAGTCCCTACAGGGTGATTTTTAGGATACAAAAGACAAAAGTTTTATCTTCAAAAAAGGAAGGGCAACTTTTTCTCAACAGCCCGACACGACCCAAAAAAAAAGGAATGTTTAAAAAAAAAAAACGAACATTAAACTTGTTTTAAAAAAGTCACTTAAACCCAAGGGGTTTTACTTTAGTTTACGAGTCTAACACAAAAAAACCGTTGATATTGATTCTGTTAATATTTTTTTTTTAAATTTTTTTAAATTTTTGGTTAGAAAAAAAGCTCAACATGGATAAGATTATGACATTTTGACTCTTTGGGTTTGATCAATGCTCGAGGAAGGCGTTTTTTCAAAAAATTTAAAAGAGGTCGTTTTTAAGTTATTGATCCAACAAACGTACAGGCAAGCGTTGTACATGCTATTTCCAAGTTTCCCAAATAACTAACAATAAACCCCCCGTTAAAATAAGGGGGAGTTTTTTTAATCGACATATAACAAAAACGAAGAAAAAAATTTGAAGTCTGGGTCTAACTAAACAGCAGAATTTTTTTATAAGACTTAACACCCGGGTTTGGGGAAAACTTTTTACACAGTTTTAATGAAGCCCCTGAAGAGTAAAAGAGGGCTCGGTTGGTCAGAGGGTGAATCCCAACTCAGATTAAGACAGGGGTAAGTATGACGATTGTAGGCAAATTTTTTACTTCCCCGCCTCCCAACATTAGTTGCAAGAAAGCATTTTGAAATAAAAATTCGGCGACAAATGTTTTAGTGGGGCGTTTTGCAGGCTGCATCACGTTTCCAAAAATGGGAAAA
>JAMYXO010006676.1:0-10000 GCA_033310375.1 Conus canariensis | reverse complement strand
CACACACACACACACACACACACACACCAAAACACTTTTATCTCTGCCACCACCAGAACCACAACAGCAGCACACAGACATACACACAGACATGCAACACACACACACACACACACACACACACACACACACACACACACACACACACACACACACACACATCTCTGCCACCACCAGAATCACAATGGCAGCACACACACACATACACAAAGACATGCACACACAACACAAAACCCACCACACACACAACACACACACACACACACACACACACACGTGTGTATCTTTTCTTTTTGCACTTAGCTAAAGGTCCAGTTGGCAAATACTTAAATAATAGCTAAGTCAGTGATGAGATGAGACGGAAGAGTTACATGTTTCGTTTGATTAAGTGGATTTTCTACTTTTGTTTTTATAGCTGTAGATCAGTTAATTGTTTTATCTCATTGTGTTAACCTTTTTTCCCCACCCCCGTTTTTTCTTTTTTCTTTTTTTTTCCATCTAAT
Organism: Conus canariensis; assembly: GCA_033310375.1. Taxonomy (NCBI): domain Eukaryota; kingdom Metazoa; phylum Mollusca; class Gastropoda; order Neogastropoda; family Conidae; genus Conus; species Conus canariensis. The sequence goes on along the minus strand of JAMYXO010006676.1, from coordinate 9,497 downwards.
ATCACGTAATGTGGAAAGACGTTAAAACAAAAACAACAACAACCACAACAACCACAACAACAAAACACACACATACACACAACATGAATGAAGACTTCTTTGCAGCTTTGATCATTGCTCCGTAGAAAAACATACATTAATTGACAGTTTTAAAAACATGCTACATGTTACATTGAAACCATGTAATAGAGCAACATGTTAAACAGAATGCCCCGTCCCCCTTCCACCCATGCACCCCATACTATTCCACCCTTTTCCCACAACTTACTGTTGTTTCTACCCACCTCTGCTGGGTTGCTAAGGAGTCCAAAAGATATTAGAGTTTGACAAGAAAGTATGAGGGGAAGGAGAGTTTGTGTGTGTGTGGTTGTTGGTGTGTGTGTGTGTTTTGTGTGTGCATGTGTGTGTTTGTATATGGGTGGGTGGGGGGTGGGGGGTCTGTGTGTGCAGGGGGGGGGGGGGGGGGGAGAAGACAAGGGAATAAGAAAGGATTGGGAAGAGGGAAACACACACACACACACACACACACACAACACACCACCACACACAACACACCACACTTTTTTTTTGTGTTGATTCTAAGGCAGTGTTAGATAGTTTGAAAGTTTGGGATGTTAAAACAAGGAAGGATGTAATCTTTGAAATAAAGCATTTAATTAATTACATTATTTCCACAGGAGTAAATATAGTCTTCGGCTGGGTCCTTCACACTGTGGTATTTATTGGAATGAAATAGCAGATAAACTAGCCAGACGCGGGGCAATGGGCAATGCTGCAAAAAGTAATTTGAAGTTAGATATATATGAAGTACATTCGTTATTGGAAGCTGTTTCGAATTGAGAAGTCTCAAGATAAATGTGTAATGGAAACATATCCTAGACATATTTCTAGTTTAATATACAAGATACGTTTGAACTCTTGGAAGCCAAATATTCCCAAAATATAGCGTGTGCATGTTCTAAGCCATTATCTGGTGAACATTTACTTTTCCATTGCCCCATTTTAAATGTTTTTTATTCAAAGCAAACATTGAAATTTCGAAATCTAAACCGGTTCACGCTATTTCTTTCAGTTCAGAAATTGTTGAGGTTGCAAAAATTTTCTCTCAATCTCAAATTAGCATATTGTTTTAATTATGACAGTGTAGTTTATATTTAAATTTGTACTGTTCTTGAATTATTTTGACCTTTTCCTCCCCCTGTCCTCCTCCTCCGCCCTCCCCCAACCCCCCCCCCCCTCCCCTCCCCCCCCCCCCCCCTCCCCTTCCCCCCTCCCCCCCACCCCCCCACCCCACCCCCACCCCCCAGTAAAGTCTAATATCCCCAATTTGCGAACAGACTATAAATCAACAAAACAACAACAAATACAAAAACACCACACACACACACACCCAGTGACACACACGCGCGCACACACACACACACCCCAACACACACACACACACAACACACATGAACACACACACACACCACACACACACACCACACACACACACACACACACACGCCAGCACATGCACATGCACCCCAACACACCACACACACACATCACACACACACAACACACACACACACACACACACACACCACACACACACACACCACACACACAGACACGCACACGCACATGCACACAACACCCCCACACACATGCACACACCCAGTGACACACACACACACACACACACATGCACACACACACACACACACACACACACACACACACCACACACACACGCATACATACACAGCACACATACACACAGAGACACGCACTGCCACCATCACACACACACACACACACACACACAACCAACACACACAAAACAAGACACGCACTTTGCACACACACCCCACAAACACACACACACACACCCAACACACACACACACACAAAACGCCATGCACATACCTCTCTCCACAAGGGCAACAGGCCTAGTGTTTTTTAATGTACATGTTGGGAAGTCTCGTGGATAAAATACCAGACTGTCTAAAAAACAAGAAAAGGGGAGAAAGAACATATTGTCATAGAACAAACCATGATTTAAAGGGAAAAAGAGTAAATCAGGGGTCATGGGTGAAAAGGGAAAAAAAGCATCAGAATGTAAAAAAAAAACAAACAAAAAAGAAAAACAGTAAGAAGTTCCCATCACCCATCTAGCCTCATTTTTTGGGGGGTTTTGTTCAAACTGATGGGGCAGGAGGACTTAATACTAGTTTTAAAAAACTCAAAAAATTTTATGTACACAATTTTCCTCTGACCCTATTGAAGAAAATAAATGCCCAGGAAAAAAAACAAAAAAAAAACAAACTTGAATTTTCTGTACAAACTAAAATGAACAGCCTTACGTGGCCCCCCCCACACTTGGCTGAGTCGGGGAGTCCTTTGATAGCACCTGCAATTGACTCTGTGACAGCTTAACAAACTCTGTGACGCATTAACAGCCCATTTGAAAAAACCTATATTAACTCTGTGATTGCTTAACAGCCCCTTTGAAAGCACCTGCTTTTTTAACTTTTGTGACAGCATTAAACAAACATTTGAAGGGACCTGCTATTAACTGTGTGATAGCATTAACAGCCCCATTTGAAAGCACCTGCTATTTACTCTGTGACGCATTAACAGCCCATTTGAAAGACCTGCTATTAACTCTTGAACAGCATTAACAGCCCATTGAAAGCACCTGCTATTAACTCTGTGACAGCATTAAAGCCCATCTGAAGCACCTGCTATTAACTCTGTGACAGCATTAACAGCCTGTCTGCGGTTTGGCTAGCTTGAAATGACACTGGCTGCTGTGGCACTTGCCAAAACTTTTTTTGGGCATTGCTTTCAACTTTAATGTGAAGTATCCCCCCAAAGATCATTTTTGTGTGATGACAAGGTCAGTTTTTAAAACTCTGACATCCTTAGGACCCCCCCAAGTGAAAGAAAAGGTGTGAAAAAAAGTGCCTGTCCATCTGTATGCACAATAAACCCGTGGTCTGATATTACAAGCAGTTTGTGCAGGGTCATGGGAGTTCGTGAAGCCACTGCACTGATAGTTAGTTGTCTCCCTTCTGGCAAAACCAGGCACAACTAAAAAATTAGTTTATAAAAATAATTTTTTATTTGGGATGGACAGCTGCCAAAATTTTGCTGGGAAGTACCTCATATATGTTCATTTTCTTATTGTAATAGAAAATATCCTTTTTCAGGTGTGATTTTTTTTTCCCCCTAAACCCCCCTCCTTTAAGATATGTTTTTTGTGACAAAAGGCAAAAAGATCATCTTGGGTTTTCCCACATGGACATTTTTGCAGTGCATTGGTATCAATAAAGTAACAATTTGATTCTGTAGCAATGTTAAACATGAAAATCATTCTGTGCGGAAGAGAGCCTAAGTGAGGGCATGTGTGTCTGTAAGGTTGAACCAGTAATCTGCATTTCAAAACAAAAAGTGCAGGATTTGTTGATAGGAGAGGAAACAAAAAAAAAAAAAGAAAAAAAAGGGGACAGTGGTGTGGGGAGGGGTGGGATGGGAGGGGGAAGAGGGACCGGGGCAAAAAAAAAGGAAAAAAAAAGTCTGAAGTTATAATGAATAGAAAGAAAACTTAACCCAAAATGGCCTATCAGTCAATGGGACTTGACCTTTGGGGAAACTAAAATTTTAGAAACAAAAGCAATGGTCCTCCAAAGGGAAGAAAAACAGTTAGAAAAAAATCACATGCCACTCATCTTAAATTTTTGGCCACATGGCTTTTTCAAGGAAAAAAAAACAAAAACAATGCAACAACGTGATGTCCATCTTTGGCAACTGGTCAGAGCAAAGAATTCTTTGCTATCTTTAAGGTGACTCTTAGTAAGAATGTCTTTACACTTCAAGTTGGCTGGGGACACTAGAATGATTCCTTTTTGATTCCTCTAGTCTGTGGTTGGTTTAAATGTGTTAACTAATCTGTTTATTGATGTATTTTCCATCAGTGACTTGTGTGCACTGGGTGTTTGCCAGCAGATAGGTATGTGTTCTATATTTTGACATGATACTGTGTGCACTGGGTGTTTGTCAACAGATAGGTATGTGTCTATATTTTGACATGATACTGTGTGCACTGGGTGTTTGTCAACAGATAGGTATGTGTCTATATTTTGACATGATATGTGTGCACTAAGTTTTTTGCCAGCAGATAGGTATGTGTCTATATTTTGACATGATACTTTTGTGCACTGGGTGTTTGTCAACAGATAGGTATGTGTCTATATTTTGACATGATACTGTGTTGCACTGGGTGTTTGCCAGCAGATAGGTATGTGTCTTATATTTTGACATGATACTGTGTGCACTGGGTGTTTGCCAGCAGATAGGTATGTGTCTATATTTTGACATGATACTGACTAGTGCCAGTCTTCTTACCACAGTTTAAGACACAACGAGCTCGGACACACACACACACACCCCACACACACACACACACACACACACACACACACACACACACACCACACAACACATTGCACACTGTTTGATCAGATTTTGTGGTGTTTTTTTCTTAAAGGTTTTCAAGAAGTGTCCAGAACAAAGGGTTGTTGGTTTTGTTTGTTTTTTTGTTTGTTTTTCTAAATATGTTTCTGATTTTAAGGTAATCTGTTGCATTCCATATTGGAAACTTTGTCATTGGTTTGTGTCTTTTTCCAGCTGTACATATGTTATTTAGACTATGTCATGCAAAACAGTCTAAGATTACCTTGATTACATCTGTCAGATATGTAAATTATGAACCTATTTACCTTTTTCCGTTGCTCTCTGTCTCTGCCCTGTCTGTCTGTCTGTCTGTCTGTCTGTTGTCTTCTGTCTGTCTTTCTCTCTTGGTCATCTCTCATGGAAATGGTCGTCCTGTTCTTCTCGCTTTGAGCGGAGGGCAGCTTTTTTCTTTCTTTCTCTTTTTTCATGTAACTTTTTGATGTTCTAGACAGTTAGGTGATTTTCTCTTAGATGTGTAGGTGTATCATGTATGACAAATGCATTTGGGAACAACAGTATGGGACTGGGATTGTGATGAAGTTGGAACACACACACACATGCACATATGCACACACACAGACACAGACACACACACAGACAGACAGACAAAACACACACACACACACACACACACACACACACACACACACACACACACCACACACACACTCACAACACAAGTGTAAATGAAATTTGGTCAAATGAATGTATAAGGTTTTGCATGTGACAGGGAAGAGGAGTTTTTTTTGTTTTTTTTCTCCCCCTGCACTCTTTTCTCTCTCGGGTCTTGTCTTCATCTCTTCTCTCTGCTCTTCTCTCTCTCTCTCTCTCTCTCTCTCTTTCTCTCTTTCTCTTTCTCTTCTCTCTCTCTCTCTGTCTTCGTCTCTCTCTCTTCTGTCTCTCTCTCTTTCTTCTTTCTCTCTCTCTTTCTCCTCTCTCTCTCTCTCTCTCTCTCTCTCTCTCTCTCTCTCTCTCTCTCTCTCTCTTTTTTCTGTCTTGTTTGTAGTTGGAAATCATAACACAGTTTAAAAAAAAGGGGGAGGGGGGGGAGAGGGAGAGGGACAAGATAGATGTGTTGATACACGAACAGATACACACACACGTGCACACACGTGCGCATGCCCAAACACACACACACACACACACACCACAACACACACAACACACACACACACACACTCTCTCTCTCTCTCTCTCTCTCTCTCTCACACACACACACACACACTCACACACACACACACCACACACACACACACACACACACACACTGACTTGATCAGATTTTGTGGTGGTTTTTCTTAAAGGTTTTCAAGAAGTGTCCAAAGTTTGTTGTTTTTTTTTTTCCTTTCTTTCTAAGTAGGTTTCTAATTTTAAGGTGATCTGTTGCATTCCATATTGGAAACTTTGCCATTAGTTTGTGTCTTTTTCCAGCTATAAATATGTTATTTAGACTATGTCATGCAAAACAGTCTATGATTACCTTTGAATACATCTGTCAGATATGTAAATTATGAACCATATTTATCCTTTTCTGATTACCTTTGACTACATCTGTCAGATATGTAAATTATGAACCTATTTACCCTTTTCCGCTTGCTCTTTGTCTCTGTCTGTCTCTGTCTGTCTCTCTCTTGGTCATCTCTCATGGAAATGGTCGTTTTGTTTTAAAATATCAGTGGAGATATACCCTTCTCACTATGAGCAAGAGCAGTTTTTTTCTTTCTTTTCCTTTTTTATGTAATTTTTTGATGTTTAGACAGTTAGGTGATTTCTCTTAGATAGTATGTGTATGACGAATGTATTTAAGAAACACAATATGAGACTGGGACTGTGATAAAGTTGGAACACACACACACAAACACACACACACACAACACACACACAGACACATGCACGTATGCACACAAACACACACACACACACACATCACACACACACACACACACACACACACAAACACAAAAGTGTAAATGAAATTTGGTCAAATGAATCTTTAAGGTTTTGCATGTGACAGGGAAGAGGAGTCTTTTTTTTTCTCCCCCCCCCCCCCACATACACTCTCTCCCTTTCCCTCTCTGTCTCTGTCTTCCTCCCCCCTCTCTCTCTCTCTCTCTCTCTCTCTCTCTCTCTCTTCTCTTTATAATATTACTTGTGCTTATCAAATTGATTGAGAAATTTTTTTCCCCAATTCCCCTCATCCCACCCCTTCTCCCATCTACCTGGCTCCTTTATGTATTCCCACCCCTTCTCCCATCTACCTGGCTCCTTTATGTATCCCACCCCTTCTCCCATCTACCTGGTCCTTTATGTATCCCACCCCTTCTCCATCTACTGGCTCCTTTATGTATTCCCACCCCTTCTCCCATCTACCTGGCTCCTTTATGTATCCACCCCTTCTCCCATCTACCTGGCTTCCTTTATGTATCCCACCCTTCTCCCATCTACCTGGCTCCTTTATGTATCCCACCCCTTCTCCCATCTACCTGGTCCTTTATGTATCCCACCCCTTCTCCCATCTACCTGGCTCCTTTATGTATCCCACCCCTTCTCCCATCTACCTGGCTCCTTTATGTATCCCACCCCTTTCCCATCTACCTGGCTCCTTTATGTATCCCACCCCTTCTCCCATCTACCTGGGTCCTTTATGTATCCACCCCTTCTCCCATCTACCTGGCTCCTTTTGTATCCCACCCCTTCCCCCTCTACCTGGGCTCCTTTATGTATCCACCCCAACATTCCTCATCCCACCCCTTCTCCCATTACCTGGTCCTTTTGTATCCCCCCAACATCCTCATCCCCCCCTTCCCCATCTACCTGGCTCCTTTATGTATCCCCCCTTCTCCATCTACCTGGCTCCTTTATGTATCCCACCCCTTCTCCCATCTACCTGGCTCCTTTATGTATCCTGACCAACATCCTCATCCCACCCCTTCTCCATCTACCTGGCTCCTTTATGTATCCCCCCCAAATTCCTCATCCCACCCCTTCTCCATCTACCCGGCTCCTTTATGTATCCCACCCCCTTTCCCTCTACCTGGGCCCCCCTTTTTTTTGGTTTATTCCCACCCCAACACCCTCCCCCCCCCTTTTTTCCCCTTCCCTTTTGGCCCCCTTTTTTAAACCCCACCCCCCTTCTCCCATCTACCTGGCCCCCTTTTTTGAAATCCCACCCCCCCTTTTCCCATTCCCCCGGCTCCTTTTGTATCCCCCCCCCTTTTTCCAAATTCTAACCCGGCCCCTTTTTTAAAAAAACCCCCCCAAAACCCTCATCCCCCCCTTCCCCCCCTTCAAAAGGGGGGTCCTTTAATTTTCCCCCCCCTTCTCCCATTCCGGGGCCCCCCCCAAATTACCCCCCCCTTTTTCCCCCCATTTTTGGGTCCTTTTTTGAAATCCCCCCCCCTTTTCCCATTCCCCGGCCCCCCTTTTTGTATCCCCCCCCCCCTCCCCCCCTTTTCCCCCCCCAAACCCGGCCCCCCTTTTTGTATCCCCCCCCTTTTTCCCCCCCCCTTTTTCCCCGGGGTCCTTTATGTTTTCCCCCCCCTTCCTTCCCCCCCCCCACTCCCCTGGTCCTTTTTGTTTTCCCCCAAACCCCCTTTTCCCTTCTACCGGGGTCCTTTTTTAAAAACCCACCCCCCCCAAATCCCTCTTTTTTTCCCCCCCCCTTTTCCCCCTCTACCGGGGCCCCTTTAAAGTAAAAAACCCCCCCTTTTCCCCCCAAACTACCTGGCCCCTTTAAAAATTTTTTTTCCCCCCCTTCTCCCATCTCCCCGGTTTTCCCTTTTTTATAACCCCAACACCCCTTTTCCCCCCCTTTTTCCCCCCTCTACCCGGCTCCTTTATGAAACCCACCCCAAAAAACCCTTTTCATCCCCCCCCTTCCCCATCTACCTGGCTCCTTTATGTTTTCCCAAACCCCCCTTTCCCCCCCCTTTTCCCCTTACCTGGCTCCTTTTTTTTCCCCCCCCCCTTTTCCCCCTTCAATTTTTGGGTCCTTTAGTACCCCCCCCCTTCTCCATTCTACCCGGCTCCTTTATTTTTATCCCACCCCCTTCTCCCATTTCCCCCCTGGCCCCCTTTTTATCCCCCCAAAACATTTCCCCATCCCCCCCTTCTCCCATTCCCCCGGCCCCTTTTTTTGAAACCCCCCCCTTCCCCCCCCCTTTTTCCTGGCCCTTTATGAAACCCCCCTTTTTTTCCCCCCCTCTCCTTTGGGCCCCCTTTTTTTCCCCCCCCTTATCCCCCCCTTCCCCCCCAAAAACCGGCCCTTTAAAAGGTATCCCCCCCCTTTTTCCCCTCTACCCCCCCCTTTTTTGGTATCCCCCCCAACACCCTTTATCCCACCCCTTCTCCCATCTCCCTGGCCCCCTTTTTGAAAAAATCCCCCCCCCTTCTCCCCCTTCCCCGGCCCCTTTAGTATCCCCCCCCAAACACCCTCACCCCCCCCCTTTCCCCTCTCCGGGGTCCTTTATGTACCCCCCCCCAAAACCCCCTTTTTTTCCCCCCCCTTTTCCCCCCATCTCCCCGGCTCCTTTTTATTGAAAATCCCCCCCCCCCTTTCCCCATCCCCCGGCCCTTTTTTTTTCCCCCCCCCTTCTCCCATAAAACCCCGGCTCCTTTATTACCCCCCCCCAAAAATCCCCCCATCCCCCCCTTCCCCAAAACTCCCCGGCCCCTTTTTGTTTCCCCCCCCTTTTTCCCAAAAATTTTCCGGGGTCCTTTTTTTTTAACCCCCCCCTTTCCCTCCCCCCTTCTACCGGGGCCCCTTTTAAAAGTTTCCCCCCCCCCTTCTCCCTCAAAATGGCTCCTTTATGTATCCCACCCCTTTTTCCCCAACCCCCCCAAAAGGGCCCCTTTAAAAAGTTCCCCCCCCCTTACCCTTTTACCTGGCCCCTTTTTTATTTTTCCCACCCCTTTTCCCATCTCCCCCGGGTCCTTTAGGTATCCCCCCCCCAAAACCCCTAATCCCCCCCCCCTTTCCCCCCAAAACTCCCCTGGCT
>JAMYXO010006675.1:0-13237 GCA_033310375.1 Conus canariensis | reverse complement strand
AAAAAAAGCGGGGTTCGATCACTCTTGGTTTGGCTTTCGTTTACAGCGTTTGTGCCCAATTTGCGACTTTGCTCCTTTAACGATTCTAAATTAAAGGACAAAAACAAAGTTCAGTGACTTGGAACATGACAGCCCAAAACCTTAGAGACAGCACAGAAACTTTTTTAAAGGGGGGTTTTGGGTTTGTTTTGTCTGACCTGAGAAAAGAGTCGTTTATGATGCAAGTTCCTCTGGAATGGAGCTGTGCTGCTGCAGTCCCTGATGATTTTTTGCATCCAGTACAGCTTGCAAGAACAACTTACTGCATCCCGGGAAAAGTACCCCACGTTGAGAGAGAAGCTTGGCGATTCTCCGGGCCTTCCCAAAGCTTAAACGATTTCTGTCAGGACGCCTTTTCCCCCCTTTTAGACAGATCACGGGCCTCGACTTTTTTTCAACTTTTGTCAAGCCCAAAAAAACCCATCGTGTGTTGACCTGGTCTCACCCCATCCAGAAGACTCATTTGGGGTGAGGCAATTTCTGGTTATCCCAACGTTTGGCTGGCCTTTTTTTCTGAGTAGATAAAAAGAATGGGAAGCAAAAAAAAAAAAAAAATCAAAAAATATTCTGTTTATTCTGTGTATCACAAACTGTGCTATTTTACTGCGTTTTGTTTGTATGATTACAAAAATACTTTTTTGTCTGTGATTTGTTTATGATGGTAAATATGAAAAACGCGTTTGTATTTCTCTGTCTGTTTTGATTGAAAAAATGAATATTTTGTATCCATGTATATTGTTATGCGTTATGAATTTTCTTTTACCCAAAGCACCATGATGCATTTGGCTCTTAGTTGTAAAATATTTTGTGTCTTTTCCCGGGCAAAAAAAAAAAAAAAAATTTTTTTTTATATATATATATATAAAAAGAGGAGAAAAGAGAGAGAGAGAAGGAGAGAGAGGAGGGGAGAGAGAGGAGAAGATTGGATCCTGTAATGTCCAACGTTTTTAATCATTTTCCCCTTTTCCCCGATAAATAAATTTGTTTATCCGTGAATGGATCGCCTAGTTCGCTTGTGATAACTAGATTCTTTTTGTTTCATGTAAAACGTGTTATCATTTTTCGTGGCATGGTTATTGCACTAATTTACCCGGCATTTTGGAAAAGAATCTAAAGATGTTTTCTTTTGGATTGTGCTGACATTGTGTGGGTGTTGTTTGACCCCCGTCTTACGAACGGTTATTTGATTTTGACTTTGAACTTCGGTGTTAGTTGTTGTTGTTTTTTTGTTTTTTTTTATTAAACAAAAAATTATAATCATTTTGGGTTTTTTTATTTTGTTTTAACAGAGAGAGAGAGAGAGAAAAAGGAGGAAAAAGGGAGAGGAGAGAGGAGAGAGAGAAAGAAAGAAAGGAAAGCGAGAGGGACAGAGGGAGGGGAGAAAAAAGGGAAGGGGACGGGAAGGAAGAGGGAAGACGACAGACAGATGGCCGTCAGGCAGACAATGGACAGGACGGCGTCTTTTAATAAATTTTGGTGTTAGTTACATTAGAAATGGTTGCTTTAAATATGTATTTTTTTCTCTATTTAATTGTTGATAAAAAAATGATTTGAAGCGAAGACAGTGTTTTTTGTTTTTCCCCGCTATACTTATAACTTTTTGCCCAACAAAAAATGATATGATTAACTAATAACTCTTTTTGGTTCATTTCCCTTTTTTTACAAACACCAAATAAGACACCCCCAAAACCAATAATTTTACGGTTTTCCAATTTCAAGCCATAAAAGTACTTCAATTTTTTTCCAAAATAACTTAATTTTGGGCCCTTCAAAACAGAAAATGCTCAATGAAAATCAATCTTAACACTCGTAAAACGCTTTGTTAGATCTTTACTTTTTTTTTTCAAGAATGATATTTGTAGGATAGTATTTTGGTTTATTTTCCATTTTAGTTTTGGTAACCCCAACTTCTTTTGAAACTTTTTCGGCAAGACCAGAAACTGTCGTTGAGAAACAAAATTGAATTTTTTTGCTAAGATTTTTAAGCGTGAGGTTTTTTTGATTGATTTTATCTCCCGTTTTTTAATAATAAAGTTTTATTTTCTTTGGTTTTACTTAAACTCACTTGCAATGCAGGACTCCACATGGATGTTTTTCACGATCTTTTCGCCACGTTGAACCCCAGTTCATCCATTGTCTTGGAATTGCGGTTTTGAAAGAGCGTTGTATTCAAAAATTACATTTGCTTTATTTTATCTATTCAGTTGAAACTTTTTCTAAATAAGAGTCGGTTTTCATGGCTTGCACTATTTTTTTGAAAACATTCAAATCCATTTTAAAACCAATTTTGAAAATAAAAAACCCTTGCTCTTATTTTTTCAAAAAGGTTAAGGGAAATAGATTTGATTATAACGTTCTTGTGTTACATCCTCTTTTTAAATTTCTTTCTTAAATATCTAGATAGTTAAGACTTCTTTCCAAAAGTGTTTTCTATTTACTCACGTTTTTAGCTGCTTTGATCTGCGTTTACCCTGAAAATATTTTGTTCTGTAGCAATTTTAAACCCAAATCCCCTTTTGGGTATAAAGGCCCCCGTCTCGTTAGTAGCACAAAGCAGCTTTTTCCGCCCATTGTAAATACAAACATTTTTTTAAAATTTTAACATATTTAAACATTTGAAGTCCTCCTTAAATATGTCATTTCCATTGTTTTTTCTTTTCCCCTTTTTTCGAAAGCTTTTTTCGGTTGCTAAATTTTCTTTGCCAAATAAAAACCCATACAACATGGTTCACCCGGGCCCAAGAATTATTCCGGGATACCTATACATTGATAACGAAAAGTAAAATGGGTGCCAATTAGGGGTTTTAAATATAAACAATTTTGCCATGTTATACTGAGATCCCTTTTACCCCCTGTTTTATCAAATTTGGATTTTTTAAACCCCCTTTTTCCAATTATCTTGAATATTTTAGCCATTGTTTCTGATTGGGAAAAAAATTCCCCCGGATTTTTTTTTATCAACGATGGGGGAAACGGGAAATTCCGTTCTTTTTCCTCCTTTCCTAGTGTTTGCTTTGGTTTTGTGAAAATTCTTTAAGTCCTGAAAAGTTTCAAACGAATTTGAGTATGTTTAAAGACTTATCATATCCTCTCTATTTTTTAAGAAGTAGTGTCTGTCATCAGCTAATTGCTTTATTTTAAAATAAGCGTTAACATTATTTTTTTTGGTGTCAAAATTACCTGAGATGGGAGTTTTTTATCTTTATTGCCAAAATCTCTACCGCTAAAATAAAGGCAAGGGGAAAAAGGGGAGCCTTGCCTAATTCCACAGTTAACACAAAACCCTCAGAGATCCATCCCCCATGGTTAATGCTCTTGGCAATTCGGTTAAAACGATACCATTCTGAAAGCAATTGCCAAAACCAAACATTTTAAAGCATGCAAATGAATTTTTTACAAATTGGAATCGGGAAAATTTGGAATAATCTAAAACCACAAGGTATCCGTTTTTTCCCTTATTTTAAATAATTTTTCGCATCAGTATCGTTTTTACAACGTTGCTATGTTTTTTCCCTTTATGACCTACCTGACCTCGTTAACCAATTTCGGTATCCCCTTCCTAAACTCCCCCACTTTTAAGGGTTTTTTGCCAGTTTTTTTTGTAATCAGTGTTTGTTAACGTAATAGGTCGCCCGTTGTTTAATTATCTCATTTTAAATCATTCCTTTTTGAATAATGTTTATGACTCCCTTTCTTTTGTGTAAAAAAATTTTTCTTTTAAATGAAACATTAAAGAATCAGTTACTAGGAAAAGACCTACTTTGCCCAGAAGAATTTATAAAATTCGGTGGTTATTCCATCGCTTTCCCGGGGGGGGGAACCATTTTCATCTCTTGAGGCATCAGTCGTTTTTTTTGAGTGTTACTGAAACCTTCACATAATGAGCATCTTCTTCTTCTAATCTCACCATGGTCTTTTCCCCTCTAAGAAACTATCAGTAGCTCCCTTTTAAACTCTCAACATTTTTTTTCTGATTATATAATTTTTTTAAAATATGAATTTTTCCCCGTGGGTAATTTTTTTCTGGCCCGTGAAAATTTTCCCCTTGAGTTCGTAACAACCCGAGGATTTAAAATTTTTTCTGCTTGGATTTTTCTATGCCTAAAAAGTATTTTAAATTCTTTTCCCTTTTCAATCCATTTAAATTTTTGCTCTTATTTTTTGGGCGCCTTTTTTTTTTTGTTTTTTAAATCTGTAAAATTCTAGCTTTTTTTTTTACATTCAAGAGATCTGTCTGAAGCTGTTCTTTTTGGGGGTCATTTTATTCTTCTCTCGTTTGCTGAAGGCGACTCTGTATTTGCAGAAGTTCTTTTTTTTTTTCTTACAAGAAAATTTTTCCCCAAATTCAACGCCGGGTTCCGAATTTCTAATTTACATAACCCCATTTTCTACACTGTTAAAGATCATTCTCTAACAAAAGGAATCTAACATTTTGTTTATCTTTGTACAAACTCTTCTTTCCTCAAATAACTATTGTTGAAAGCGCCAGAACCAGGACCACGGATAAAATTTCTTCATTAATACCAGTACAATTCCTTTTGGATCCAAATTGGGAAAAAAGACATGTTGGCATGTCCCCAAGCTAAATGCTTTGGGGAAAGCAAGCAGTAGTCTAAACGGTGCGCAATAAATGGTTTATTCGACCCACGTTATCTTTGTCAAATGGGGGGTGATTTCTCCAAAAACTGTTAAACTTAAACTGTCGATGATCTCTTTTAATACTTAATTCTCTAAATTCATTGGTTAACCCTTTTAATATAAATTTTCAGGGTTCAAAAAGACAATTTAATTCCTAGGATAATGAGATCTTCTTCATTAAATTCACCAAAAATGTCATTCATGTTTTTGGAAAAAAGGAAAAATCTTTCATTTGGTTCATAGGCGCGTACACATTTGCTTTACAAATTGCGTTCAAGGAAAGAAACAGAAAAAAACAAGCTTTTTTTTTGTGCCTTTTTAAATTTTTACTTCCCCATGAAAATTTCCTGAAATTTAAAAATCACTTCCCCCCGACTTCCGTTGTCCTTCATTATAAAAGATATTCCCCACCCCATTCTTTTTTTCCTGTTTCAATTTCTTTTTTTTGTTACATGAGATTTTGTAAACAAATAATATCATCTTTTCTTTTTAAAAGAAAATTAAAAAACACCGATCTTCTTTTCTTTTTTGTTTTGTAACCCTCTTACTTTTCAAAGAGGTAATCGTAACTATCCATCGTAACTTTTTTTGTTTCCTTTCAACCTTTTGAAACCCTTTTTTTTTTTTCATGGACACCCATAAAAACAAATTGACATGTATATCAAATATCAACCAAAATCATCAATGAACTTTTAAAGCAGTATTCAAACTCACATCCGTTGAAAAATACCCAATCCGTCGTCAAAGGGTCGAGGGTCACACACAGCGACTACTGCCCCGTTAACCGTAGTCTTCAGAGTGGGAACGCACGGGGCTGACTGAACCCGCTCCCCCCGTCTGGGCCCTTTCCCCCCCCTTCCCTCGGGCTGTGTCGTTCGGGAAGGGCCACGCTTGGGGTTTTTGACCTACACGCGCCCCTGTTGAGAGAAGCAGGAGGGTAGCTGGCAGGTCGAGATCGGCTCCGGGCAAACAGCTTATAGGTTTGTAACTCTTTTTGTAGTTTTTTGTTTGCTGTCTGTCTTTACTTTGCTTTTGTCTTGTCGGTTGGTCATTGTTTTGTTTGTCAGTGAAACTGTCAGAGAGTTGGCAGACTGGTCACCCCTTTTAGGGCCATCTGATTATTTTTCTCTGCAAAACTACTCATTCTTGCACCCTGAACAGATGACCAGACTGAAAACAGCGAGAAAAACAACAGTCTTTGCAGAGACTTTTGTTCTCGTGATATATCTTTGCTGAAAATATTTTTCTTCATGTTTTTTTTAAGTGGAGACCCGCGGGACGGGGAAATAAAAAAAACTTCGCCCCCTTTAAAAATTTGTTAGTTTTTGTTTTTCTCTGGCCGGGTCCATTTTATCTGCGAACCCCAGTTCACAGCCGCCTGCGCAAGGGCATGTTTTATCTCAGGTCCGCAACTGAGATAGGGAGGTGTCTATCCACACTTTTGTGGTTGGTTTTTCCTCATGTATCTGAAGAATGTAGGGTTGGGTTGGATCCTGGAGTGAGGTGTCGCTAAAAAAAAGGCCTTTACTAAGTTCCGTAACGGGCCCTTGGTTGCTGGATATATAGCCACAGACCCCTGATGTTTTGGGCTCCGAGGATGGAACCCTGTCCTGCCCCCTGTTCGGGAGCCAAACATACCTCCAGTACCGAAGGGGTGATCGTCGAGGTTGTCCCCGGGGTGTCCCTTTTTGTTTCAAAAAAGACGGATTTCTGTAGAAAAAGTTGTCATGATTTTGTAACAGAACGATAGAGAAAACGGTTGAAGCGCTATGACTGCGAGAAAAAAGCCCCCTTTGGAACCGCTTCAAACTCAAATTCGGGTCGACAGAGAGCGGCCGTTCGTGTCCCACACGACGACGTCCCCTCACCGAATCCGGTTTTTCGTTATTTGATTTTGACCATGCCAAGAGATTTTTGTGTTGTTGTCATGAATGGAATGGTTTAAAGGGTAAGTGAATTTTCTGCTGAGTACAGGCGAAAATTTTGACAAGGAGAGATTGGGATTGGGGAATAAGCCAAAGTTAACCCGATGTGAAGAGTGCTTAATCCCAAACCGTTCCCTACATTGATTGGACCCGAGGCACGTGATGGGTGGAAAACTCACTTTTGTAGGACGGGTGTGTTCCCAACTGTAGGAGATATGAGATGCCAGACAGGAGGTTACATGGTCTTTACTTTGGTCAAGAATAGATAGCACGTGTTTTTCAAACTTTAGGGTTTAAAGGGAAGCGGGATGTTTTTTCCAGCGACCGTGCGTGGATATTTTGTAATTGCAGAAGAATCTGCTAGGGATTTTATTTAAGTATGGTTTTTCCTACGGGGAGTTGCCAGTTGGGGGGAAAAATAAACAATAAAAAGAAAAGCGAAATTGCTATAAGTGAATATAAAAAAGTCTGATTCATGAATATTGATGTGACTGATAAGTGAATTAAATGCTGATTCATGGTATTGATGTGACTGATAGGTGAAATAAATGTTGATTCCATGACTTTGAAGTGCTGATAAGTGAAATAAAAGTCTGATTCATGAATATTGATGTGACTGATAAAAAAATAAAATGGTAAGGGGGTTTTTTTTTAAAGAAACCATCATTGGTTTAGAAACTTTCATAGCATTTTTTGACATTATACTATCCTCAACTGTAATGAATGTAATGAAAAAGGATATTTACAGAGCGCTTTTCCCGCCAAAAGCCCAGGCGCATATTACAGACACTTGATAATATACTAATTCTAACTCAAAGCGCGCCCCTTCACACACACACACACACAACCACGCGCGGGGCGCGCGCGCACGCACGCACGCAAGCCCGCACACGCAACACAAACCCCACACACACCACCACCACACATACAACACACCAGCACTCTGCACACACAAATGCACCATGCCTGCATACGTGGCAACACCACACACCACACACACACAGCCCGCGCGCGCGCTCTCTCTCTCTCTCTCTCTCTCCCCCTTTTCCTCTCTCAACACACACACAAACACATGGGTTTTTTCCCTATACCCTGACAAACATATACAGCTCGGATGTACACTCACCCCAACACTAAAATCATAATAAAACGAGGGCAATTTAGGCAGGTACCCAAGGTCCGGCCGGTGCGTTTGGGCAAATGCGAAGGCAAACATCTGCTAAGTCATTGCTATGAACCTAAAAAGGTCACATTCAGTCATTTAATTCATTGCCCTCAGCTTTTAATCGTGCGCAGTGGGTTAAAACTTAGTAGATGTGGTGTAGCATTATGGACAGTCCCACTCAGTGACCCGCTTGATGAAACTGAAATAAACTTTACCCCCCGGTCCACACTGGTAGGGGTGTGGGGACCCCGGGCCTCATCTCAAGCTCGCAAAATTGAGGTGTAAGATCACGGGGGAAATGTTAAACAGGCCAGGCCCACGATTCTAACAGTTCAAGTGATTCCCCTGGCACCGACGAGGTTTAAAGTTTTCTTTGTGAAAAGAAAGAAAAATTTTAAATTGATACCCGGGTAAATACTTGATCACTAACGTGTGCAGTTTCAAAAAAAAATGTGAGACATATAAATTTTCTTTCCTGACTGCAAAATCAAAATCGTCCGGGGAAAAAAGAAGGGGGAGCTTGTGATGACTGTACGATGAAGTCTACAAGAAACCCCCTGCCTGTTGTCCCATGCCAAGACATATGTATAATCCCCTGGCTTTCCCACTTGATGGTGGTCAAGAAGATGTGTGGCCACGCCCCCCGGGTCAGGGTAATACAACTTCAAAATAGGGTTTTTCATGCGCGAGCCCATCTAGGCCGGAGTTTGTAATATCCGCGAAAAAAATGACCCTTCATCAACCCACCACACCACACCACCCCACACACACACACACTCACGCACATTCACAGTCTGAGACCACACAAGACACACACACCACACACACACACAACACACACACAAACACACACCCACACACACACACACACCCACCCCACCCATTGAAAAAACAATTCAATAGAGTGAAGTCATACGCAGCAGCAAATACTTTTGTCAATGATTTATCTGATCCCCGTTCAGCCTTGCGCTGCACGTCTCTGAATCTTGCTTTAAAAAGCAATAAAAAATGCTTTGGCCAAAGTAAAATCAGTACGCAACTTTAGCAACGGGTGTTTAATTAAAAAATTTTCCCAGTTTGAGCAATATCTGTCCGTTTTTATTAAAAATTTTTCCCGGGTGTTTTGTTGAAATACAGATCACACGTATCAAAAAACATCCCAATCACATCTACCATATCAAAGGGGCAAAAAGTTCATCTGCAAAAAAAAACAATCGTTTCACTGAACCAGAATCAGAAACGTACGTACGAAACCCTTTGGCGCCTTTACATACCCATTAAAGAGCACAATTTCAGTGCAGTGCGCATTTTTTAGTTGCTTTTTCCATAATTTTCACTTTTTATTTTGGAAACCGGTTAAGTTGCAGAATGACCATCGTTTTGTGCTTCAAATATAGCAAAGTTTGCGAACTCAAAGTCTGTACTTAAATCACATCATTCAAAAACATCATTCATAACATTAGAAAAATACATCATTCATTAACAAAGGGTCAGTGGGAGATTCTTTAGTAAACTATCTTTAAAGGGCATGAAACAGAGAACGTCTGGTGGTATAAAACCAACATAATAAAAAAAATCCTTTTTTTTTTCAAAACAACATTTTGTAAAATCAAGAAACAATCAAATTAGGACAATTGTCTTCATTGATTTTAACAATAGGATAGTCATTTTTATTATGCAAATACACCCCCCGGCCGTCTTCATAGTTTTGAAAATTTAATAGTTAAAATCATCACGAAAACTTCAATAAATGTTTCAATTAAACAGACAAATTCAAATTGTTTAAGAATGAACTAAATCAGACATAAAAGACATTAAAACATTCAAATTAGAAAGGAAACGGATTTATTGAAATTGAACACAAATATTTTTTTTGTGTGCTCACACGGCATAAAAGACACACCAACACCGCTAATGTGACACTGTCACGGAACCAAAGATTTCAAACTTTTTTCAGTCACTGGGGTTCCCGTTTTCAGAATCGTCAATGCAGGATAGATTGAAAAGAGCCGGGGCCGTTCCCTATTTGACTCTGTTTCAAGCTGCCATCTTCATAAAAAAAAAATTTTTCGCCTTCAATAATTGATGAAAAAATCACGGTTTTTCCTTTTCGGGCGGGGCAGGGGAAGGGGTTGAATTTCACTCAGACCTCCCAAATGGAAAGTACCCGAACCCAATAAAGGCCAAAGTCTAAACCAACCCGGAATTTACCAACAAAAAACCTGGAAAAAAGATTTGGGCTGCCTTTCAGTTGCACTTTGATTTAGAGTATCCTTTGCAGAAAGAGCAGCAGGCAATGTGGGGAGTTGATTTCGAATTCAACCCTGTGAGCCGGTCAAATTCAACATCACGGGTAATGTTCAATTCATCGGTAATCAAGTCATTTTACCTTTCCCTCATCCCGTTTTTTTGATTTTTTTATGCCTGGGAATACCATAAAAATTTTGATTGTTGCGCTTTTGAGCAAAATTCCAAATCATTTTGGGTTTTCTTTGAAATTGTTCCCCCCCCGCGAAAGATCAAGTTTCCTTTGACAGCTCCCTGTTTTCCTCTTAAAAACAGCCTACCCTTTTCACGGATCATTAAAACCCCATATATAACGGCAGACTGGTCCCGAATGTCTGTTAAGCTTCCGTTAAAACATCAAAAACGACAGTCAAATTGTTTATGACGTCAGTGAAACGTTGGCTGTTGAAGAGGAGGTGAAGTCGTTTTGCCTGCGTCCGGGGAAGCGCCGGTCCCCGTCCGTGTGATCCTGCGTCCTGCGGGCGTTCAGGCTGTTCACTCTCTGCTGGAACGCTGTTGGGTCCAGGGGGTCTTTTTGACGTCTCCCCACAATAAAAGCAAATGCCCCCAGAACATCAGCTTGAGAAGTAAGCCTAAAGTGACACTGGCAGCTTTGGTTCTTTTGTGTCAAGGTGGCGAACCTCTTGGCAGTCCCTTTTTCGGCTCTCCCCTTTTGTGAAGGCAAAAAAGTGTGGCAAAAAGGAGCCCTGACGCCCGAGACAAAGGGGGCTGAAAGCATGGTACCCCGGTCGAGTGAGGGGCAGACGGACAATTGTACTCTCTCAGTTTTCAAAACCCGGCAAAAAAAAGATGGGACAATGTAAACACTGACCCACACTTTCAGGTGGCAGTTCACGCCCCCACAGTGTAACCAGGAGAGAGAGAGAGAGAGAGAGAGAGGGGGAAGAGAGAGAGAGAAGACATGACACTGACACTAAAACTGAATGACATTTTTTTTAATTGTATTTCACCATTGCCCCATAGGCGGGAAAACCTCTTAAACCCAAAAAAAAGCTGAAAATTCATATGAACCCAAACAAAACATCTCCCCAGTTCTTTCTCTCCCCCCTCCGTCCCCTTCACACTCCCCCTCCCCTTTTTTTCCCCCCCCTTCCCCAACACACACACACACACACACACCACACACACACACACACACACCACACACACACCAACACCCAACATACTGGATCATCCTGAAATCAACTGGTGCTATGCGCAATGATCGTTTTTCTCAAAATACAGGCTTCTCTATATATTTCCAGATGTTTTATAACACGCTGATTAGGATTAACAAAATTGCAACCTTGGGTGTTTGGGGGTTTTAAAAAAATGAGAATTGAACACAAGCAGCCTTTAGTTCGGCAACATAAGCAGTACAATGAAAGAAAGGTTCTTCGGTTTCACATTCACTTCTACAAATGGGCAGATCACTTCAAATTTTACTTCGTGGTTTAAAAACATTGCTTACACTTTTCAGACCACTAACCCTCAAAAATGAATGTGATGAAACTATTTCATTGCCAATTATTTTTAACTAACGGAAGGGGACGTTTCTGGTGGGGAAAAAACTTTTAAAAGAACAGGAATAGCTACTTTATCGTTCCATTATTTTTTGCATGAAAAATTTTACTTAAACAGGAGTGGGTTGTCTTTGAATTTCACCAAAAAACCGTTTCATAACACCTTCCCCGGGGCACCAAACAAACCGAAAACCCTTTTTGTACATGTCTTACAAAAAAGAAGAGAGAGAGAGAGAGAGAGAGAGAGGAGAGAGAGAAGGGTGGGGGGGGGGGGAGGAAAAGGAAAAGAGGAGAGAAATTTTATTAATAGGAAAGTATTAATAGGAAAGCTGGCTGTTGAAATTGAAAGCAAATTTTTCACCAGGTAAAAGTAGTAATTTTTGTTTTTCTAAACGAAAAGCCATTTTTCTTTCTTTTCACATAATCAAACCTAATTTTTTTTTTTTAAATCCCCAGGAAAGAAGAACATCAATACGTTGCATTTCCCCATGCTGCCTCTCATGCGGTTTTAACGGCAGAAAAAGGACAAAGACACAGACACGTTTTTCAGTTGTACAAAACTTTGCACTGATAAACTCTGTATCCTGGGACAGGGTTCTCGTTCACCTTGACAATCACAGGTCTGTCAACTATATTGCACGGGGATCGATATGAAATGTCCCCCCCCCCCCCCCCCCCCCGGCATTTTAAAAAAATAAAAAATTGTGTGTAAGCGCTAAAATTTTTCTGCAAGAAAAACCGACCTTTCCCAACGTTCGTGAAATTGAAAAACGCACGCCCTTTTGGATTCGGGGTACCTGAAATTCCATTTTGGATCCGAGGAAACTTTAAATAAAATCCCTTGATTCATTTTAAAAATTTTTAAAATGTGGGTTGTCCAAAAACACCCTCCCAGGAAAACCCTACGCTTTCTGTGTTTTGGGTGTTTTACTGGTTCTAAATGTGTCTGCAGGTTTGCTGTGTCAGTACTTTGAGGGTGGTTCCCCAGTTGTGACAAGTTCAAACTGTGAGGGTTTTGGTCCATTTTCTGTTCCCTTTTTGTAACCTGTCTATAAGTTTTTTATGTTATGCTTCATTTTTTATGCCCGGGAATTGTTGGCAGCTGTTTTTTGTTATTGGGGGCCTGTTGATGTAAATCAATTTCCGCCATTTGATGATGATATTGCAAAGTGTTAGATTAATAGAATGGGATCCATGAAGCCGTATTTCCAACCAGTGAATAATTAAAAAGTTAAATTTAGGCTGGTATTTCAGAAATTCACAACACTATGTCACTTATCCAAAAGGGACGAGACCCCAAAGCAAGGTCCCTTGTCCAGGTTTTTTTAAGGTATAAAAGGGGGGATTTTTTTGTAAATGACCCGAGTAAAGCCCCAGAAAGGAAACAAAAAAAACAACATTGCAAAAGGGAAAAAGTTAAAGGTAACTGCTCTCTGATTTCTAAATGTTTTTCTCAAAATGTTTTCTGAAAAACTTCGAGGTATTCCAAGGACTGTGCACAACTGATCCAAACAGGCGAAAAACAAACAAAACATCTCCCAAGATTCAATAAAGAATTTTAATTTTCAAAAAACAAAAGTGCAAATCTCATGTCTCATTGGTTTTATTTTCCATGTCATTTCAGCCTTCTTATATTTGCAGACTGTTACCTGGATACTGGG
>JAMYXO010006674.1:0-5000 GCA_033310375.1 Conus canariensis | reverse complement strand
TTCAGTCTGTTCAAACAAATTCAACGTGTTCGGTAATGTTACGTCTGTACTCTGATTATTCATGGTCTGAACAGGCGTTACAGATGAATTCCGGTGCAAACCGTCCAAAAACGAACTATGTTTGCCATTGCATTGATTGTCCTGAATCTACTACACTGACGCTGGTTACCAGCGACTGAGTCCAAGTTTGACAGCCCAGTGAAAAATATAAAAGAATGAATGCAACGAAAGAATGGTGTGGGGGGAGGGGAGGGGGGGGGGGGCTGCTAGACTATATCTTTGTCACCAGCACTTACCTTTTCAGTATAATACTGAGTTATGTTCTCAATCGTTTGAAGCGATGATGTACAAGAAGGTGATACACGTTATCCACACACGCTCCACCAGTGAAACGTTGTGTCGCACTTTCCGTCAGACTCCACTCTGACGGCAGCACGTGCATCAGACGTTGAGAGCGAGCCACAAGGAACACACGACTGACTTAAAGCGAGCATCTACTTCCACCTAACACATGCAGGATTAAATCTGTCCACACACCGAGCGGCGAATGTCATCGTCGGTTTTCAATTCTGCCCTGAAGCGTACATGGTGTCGGCCACTCGTACACACTCTCGTTCCGTTCTTCCTCACCCGGGCAATTTTCTTATATGATCGATTTAAACTTGGGTTTGTTTTTCTTTAGTTCACCTACACTCTGCTCCCATCTCTTTTGTCTCTCTGCCCCTTCCCTACCCACACTTGATATTAGGGTCATCCAAGAATAAGATGTCAACACATTGCGTGAATAAATGATTTGGGGGCAATTTTTGTGTCAGAAATTGATTTGCTCTTCAGAACTTTGTTAAACTAGAAATGTGTGAGATGGGGTGCGGGGGGAGGGGGGGAGATAGTGAGAGAGAGAGAGAGAGAGAGAGAGAGAGAGAGAGTGTGTGTGTGTGTGTGTGTGTGTAAGTGGGGTGGGGGGAGAGTGAACAAGACCAGATGAAATGCAAGATGAAGACGTACGCTTTTCGACCCAGAGGGTTTCTACACTCAAGACAAACACAAAGGACAGACCAGACCAAAGCAGAATACTACAATAGTAGTACACTACAGTCTCAGTGAAATAACATGGGTAATGATAAAGGAAATCATAACATGGCTGGGTGCTGTTGGTTAAAGTTCTCCAGCGGTATATCATGGGGAGTAAACCCGATGTATCTACCCACAGCGATAAACGTCAGTCATTGAGCGCACTTCGTGTGATGCGAGATGAGGATCCGTACGGCCAGTTTGCATCATTTCACCTCTCTGGCATCCACATTCCGTCTTCTTCAGAGTTTAACCTCTGTCTCCGTCCTCAGACTATGTGTCTGAATTACTTCACATCTGCACACTTTCTCGTCAGCCCCGCTCTTCTTCTGATTCGCATCTTCTGCGATTGCCCGCATTGAAAAGCAAGACTATCCA
Source organism: Conus canariensis (assembly GCA_033310375.1). NCBI lineage: Eukaryota > Metazoa > Mollusca > Gastropoda > Neogastropoda > Conidae > Conus > Conus canariensis. Next base: position 3,551 of record JAMYXO010006674.1, on the reverse strand, counting down.
TAAACGGACAAAGTTCCGGAAAAAAACAACAAACAAACAACACCTGCAGTTATAACATCCTGTCCCGCTGTGCACATAGTACAGACAGACGTCCTTCATTCGGGCCATCATAGACCAGAACTCGCCGCCACTGGAGGTTGGACCGCTGAGCCATTGGAGTGCTTAAAGGTCGGATTGCCGGTCGTGAAAAAGGATGTGGGTCGCTCTTTCAGTCTTTCTGTTTCGAAAAAAACAACAACAACAACAAAAAAAGAACTTTTTGCTGTTGACTGGATGACACAGGAAACGACTGACTGAAGCGCCAGCGCGCAGCAGCTGGTAGCTCTTCAGTCGGCACTACCCAGGTAGGCAGCCCGTTGTGTAAACGAGTGTTGATTGTCAAGCGCTTAGAGCTTGGTCTCTAGCCGAGAATAGGCGCTACATAAGTATTCATTTTTGTTCTTGTTCTATTAAACTGGTCACGGTCTCGGATGGGTTAAGGTCTCCCGCGGGAGTCTGCACCATGCTGGGGCCCACTAAACAGACCGTGGTCGACCGGGTCAGCAAGTGGTAGTGGCTGCAGTGGCGATGTCTCCCCTCCCTCACCACCTTTTTTTGTTTGTTTTCGTGTTTTCAGTATTGCAACAATCCAAGTGGTGTTTCATCAAATTGTGGTCTTCAGCAAAACGACAGAATAATCAGAATTCTGATGTTGGTCATCAGGTGGATGAAGGGAAGAAGTCTTTCTCTTTGCCAGCCACAGTTGAATGGTACGAAGTACCTACCTGTCTCCCAGATACTGACGTTTTCTCACAGGCTTAAAAACGCGTCTGTTCTTTGATAGGCAGCCTGTGTACCTGCGTGAATGTATGCCGATTGAGTACAGGCTTAAAAAAAAAAAAAAAAAACTCGTCTTTCCGTAATAAGTAACATACATGTTAGTTGTGCGATTGTATGTTGATTGAGTACAGGCTTGGAAAAAAGAAACAAACAAAAAAATTCGTCTCTTCCGTAATAAGTAGCACTTATATTAGTTGTGTGATTGTATGTTGATTGAGTACAGGCTTTAAAACACATCGGTTCCATAGTAACTAGCCTTTATAATAGAAGCGTGACAGTATCTTGATTGGGTATGAATGGGTAGGGTAGGGACTCTTTGTATATCATATGTATGCACGTAAGGAGTGTCCACGGCCAAAGCATTTTGAGTGAGTCAGAAAGTAATTTTTGTTATTAAGCGCCACGAGTTGAACTCAAAGCGTGCACTGAATAAATGTCCGATTGTATCACTATCAGTGTGAACCTCTTTTCCAGAGAAAGAAGATTGTTATCCTGCGAGAATACCGTCCCTGAGGGCAATGCATTCTTAAGACTGCATTTCACGAGAGCTTTGGTTTCATTCATTCATATGCATGCCATATACGGAGCACTTTTCTTTTCTTTTTTCTACGTTTGTTTGTGTATTCCCTTTTTTCAAGCCACATTGCCCATCTACACAGGAAAAGAGAGAATGAGTCCATTTTGTTTCTAGTTTGTTCCTTCTTCAATTCCCTCACGCTCCTCGGCCTTCCCATCATCTTCCTGTCCCCTCTCTCTCTCTCTCTCTCTCTCTCTCTCCTCTCTCTCTCTCTCTCTCTCTCTCTCTCTCTCTCTAATATTTCACCTAATCTTAACTATGTTTTTCCTCTGCTCTAATGTAGTTCAAATGCTCACTTGTGTGTGTGTGTGTGTGTGTGTGTGTGTGTGTGTGTGTGTGTGTGTGTGTTTGTGTTTTACGTGTCAAAGTGTATGTAGTGGTTTGGGTTTGTGTGTAAATTCGTGTGGCTTACGGGTTTCTCTAATGTTTACAGGTTTATTGGTTGACTGGCCGCTCGCGAGCGTGGTTGCTATGACGTCCATGAGGGTTATAACTTGTTTGGATGCTTGTGGATGTTTACATTGGTCTGGGTTACGGGTTTCTTTAATGTTTATGGGTTTCTTAGGTTTTTTGTTATATTGCTTGCAGGTCTTTGTAAAAACTTCTGGGTTACAGTTGCTCAGATGTCCATGAATGTTGTGAGTTGTTTGGTAATTTGCGGGTGTTCATATTCATCCGAGTTACGGGCTGCTCTAATGTCAATAGGATTGTTAATTCTGGTCCTGCTAAAACGATCCAACAAGGAACTGTAGAAGGAGAGAGACGGAGGCGAAGACAGAAATACAAACAAACAAACAAACGATGGACTGACAAAATGGCAGAACGGACAAGCGAAAAATTTGGAGAGACCCAGATCTTCACATGTCCCACAAAGGTGGAGGCATCTGGTGAACTGTTCTTCACTGTAGTGCCCCAACTGTGAACTGTTCTTCACTGTAGTGCCCCAACTGTGAACTGTTCTTCACTGTAGTGCCCCATGGTGAACTGTTCTTTACTGTAGTGCCCCAACTGTGAACTGTTCTTCACTGTAGTGCCCCAACTGTGAACTGTTCTTCACTGTAGTGCCCCAACTGTGAACTGTTCTTCACTGTAGTGCCCCAACTGTGAACTGTTCTTCACTGTAGTGCCCCAACTGTGAACTGTTCTTCACTGTGGTGCCCCAACTGTGAACTGTTCTTCACTGTAGTGCCCCAACTGTGAACTGTTCTTCACTGTAGTGCCCCAACTGTGAACTGTTCTTCACTGTAGTGCCCCAATGGTGAACTGTTCTTCACTGTAGTGCCCCAACTGTGAACTGTTCTTCACTGTAGTGCCCCAATGGTGAACTGTTCTTCACTGTAGTGCCCCAACTGTGAACTGTTCTTCACTGTAGTGCCCCAATGGTGAACTGTTCTTCACTGTAGTGCCCCAATGGTGAACTGTTCTTCACTGTAGTGCCCCATCTGTGAATTTTTCTTCACTGCTGTGCCCCAACTGTGAACTGTTCTTCACTGTAGTGCCCCATAGTGAACTGTTCTTCACCTGTAGTGCCCCAACTGTGAACTGTTCTTCACTGTAGTGCCCCAACTGTGAACTGTTCTTCACTGTAGTGCCCCAACTGTGAACTGTGCTTCACTGTATGCCCCAACTGTGAACTTTGCTTCACTGTAGTGCCCCAGCTGTGAACTGTTCTTCACTGTAGTGCCCCAGCTGTGAACTGTTCTTCACTGTAGTGCCCCAACTGTGAACTGTTCTTCACTGTAGTGCCCCAACTGTGAACTGTTCTTCACTGTAGTGCCCCAACTGCGAACTGTTCTTTACTGTAGTGCCCCAACTGTGAACTGTTCTTTACTGCAGTGCCCCAATGGTGAACTGTTTTTCACTGTAGTGCCCCAACTGTGAACTGTTCTTCACTGTAGTGCCCCAACGGTGAACTGTTCTTCACTGTAGTGCCCCAACTGTGAACTTTGCTTCACTGTAGTGCCCCAGCTGTGAACTTTGCTTCACTGTAGTGCCGCAATAGTGAACTGTTCTCCACTGTAATGCCCCAACTGTGAACTGTCCTTCACTGCAGTGCCCCAACTGTGAACTGTGCTTCACTGTAGTGCCCCAACTGTGAACTGTTCTTCGCTGTTCTTTATTGTAGTGCCCAAATGACTCCAGACGGAATTCGGAG
>JAMYXO010006673.1:10000-13238 GCA_033310375.1 Conus canariensis | reverse complement strand
AAATGCCAGTTTAGTTTAGAAAATATAGGCTTTTCGGTCCAACACAGTCATAAAGAATCAAATACATTCATTTGTGTGACTTCAGCGACATAGACATAATAATGATATAGGTTCTGAGGCATTCCCATTTGAAGGAGTTGACCCGAACTAATCCAAGGTTGATCAATCAGGGGAGGTAAGGGAAAGGTAACTCCCGAACAGACCATTTCATCTGCTGATGGTCACCACGAGAGATGTGCCCATTTTGAGCACCTCGCTACATAGACCTTCACTTGCTGATTTTATTTGTCAGTTGTTCCTGTTGATATTAGTTCTCTCTGAAACACATTGCTCTCTGTGGATTTGTTGTGGCTAAGGCTGTGTTCGGATGAACTAAAGTGTTTTTTGTGTATGGGAGAGCGTCATTAATGAGCAGCGTGGCGAAAATGCACAGAACAATGACACGTAACAATAGCAACAGCAACCATCACAGTAACGATATCAGTCACCACCACAAGATAAAGGTTCAACGGAACTAAATTGTTCCTCTTTTTGACCCCCCCCCCCCCCCCCCCCCCCCCGCTTCCAGCTCCCTCTTCATATTTATTGTCCATACTCATTCTCTCTGATTCAATACAATCGGCTTTATGTTCACTCCATTTGTAGACCTTTTCGTGCGTTTCTTTCGTGCGCACGAAGTGAATCGATGTTGAGAAAAACAACGAAAGAAACCTTGAAAAAAACAAAAAACAACAAAAAACAAAAAACAAAAACAAAGGGCAGTAATTCTTGCAAGAAAACAAAGGGCAATAATTCGGTTGGGGTTGATCAGGAATATCTTCATTGGAATCGCTCTTTGTGGGATTGAATCAGCCTTTTCTTTCAAAACAATAAAAGGACTATGCCGCTTAACAAACAAAACAAATGACATAAAAAAAACGCGACGCGTACGAAGAAGCACAGTAACTTTGGCCCCATCATGATGAAAAAAAGTGAGTGAGTGCTCGTTTTTCGTGTTGAATGGTACCAAATGGTGTTTCATGTTGCCTGAGGAACAAGACACAAGAGGTCTGGAAAGGCGTCGTGTTTGTCTTGTCATTGGTTTGTCCAGTGGTGTAGTCATTTCTCTTGGAACTAGGTTTCCATTTCCGCCTGCAGTCCCTCCCCCGACTCCTTCCCTCCCTGCCCCGCCCCTGCATGATGGTATGACAGTAGTGACGTCAGTGTGAGCACAACGCCTGTGCTGGCTCCTGATCCCCTTTACAGTTGGAGGTGGAGAAGGCATTGGACTGGCCGTGACCTGTGCAATGACCCTCTGCTACACAGGATTTTCTCTGATAGTTGATTGTAGTGGGCTCCAAGCTGATGTGGTCTGGCAGTATCAGATGTTATTTGGGCAGAGGTGGGACGCATCCGCATCTGGGGGTGGGAATGCACCCTGTCCCCGAAACAGTACATAGCTCAGTCTATGCACGGTACACCTAACGTATCCGTTTGGCCCAGGAGTTCCATTGAATAACCAACATACTCCGTTTTCTGCAATGGTGTAGCCTGGGGATTGAACAGACGGCGTATAAGCGTATCCATTTTGAGTTGGAAGGTTGCCATGCAACATTGTGTGTGTGCGTGCGTGTGTGCGTGCGTGTATGTGTGTGTGTGTGTGTGTGTGTGTGTGTGTGTGTGTGTGTGTGTGTGTGTGTTTTGATTCGGATATCCATCGCAGACAGACCAAAATTCAACAAATATAAACTTTTAACTCTTTCGATTTAGAAATTCTAATTTATTCCCTTGGCGGTATAAGCCAATGTTTTTGATAGATTTCTTTTTCGCGCAATCAGCGAATTACAAATAAACGAAAGAAAATCTTTTCTATTCAACATGCTGACCATTCAGACAAGGGAAGTAATTCCATTCCTTGGCGGAATAAACTAATATTTCTAACCGTGAACTGACTTAAATGGATTCATTTTGCGCCCAGTAGTTACAAGAAGAGAAGTGACTGATTGCTTGTTCTTCGTTTCGAATTGTCCCAAATGTTGGTTAATCTTGCCTGAGGAAGAAGGCCAAAGAGGTCTCGAAACGCTTCATGTTTTGTTTTGTCATTTGTTTCCTCCTCCTCCCCCCCCCCCCCCCCCCACCTTTTTTTTTCTTCTTCTTCTTCTTGTCCAACGTACGGAACAGTCTTTTCTGTGTTAGGTTTGTGTTAGTTTCCGCCTGCAGTCACCTCACTTTCTTTTTTTTCTTTTTTTTCTTTTTTTTTGTGCGCTCAGTCAGCAAAGATTGCACAAACACTACAGAGTTCATTTTAACCATACAGAGTAAAATGGTGAAATATATGGCCCAAAGATAATGCCACTAATGGTTGGTGTTGATCTCACAGGAATGCATGGTCATTCAGAGAATTTATTAGAAATGAAATCACTTTCTATTGAAAACAAAATGTTGACCATTTTCAGACAGGGGAAATAATTTTTATTGATTCAGAACTTCTAATTCCTTCCCTTGCTGTATATATAGTGTATCTACGCGTGAACTGCATTAAAGGGAGGAGGATATAGATTCTTGCCAGTACCTTTCTTTTTTTTTTTTTTTTTCAATTTCTTGTTGTTGCTATTTTGCTGTCTTTAAATCACACTGTGGAAGAGAGACCCGCAGATATGAGTTCGGTCACGGAAAGGGAAATAACTACAAAAGAATTATAGTTGTATACTCCGACATACGAACAGGTACAGATATATGCAGCTACAGACGCACGCATGCATGCACGTGCCCGCGCGCTTGCGCGCGCACACACGCACGCACACACACACACACACACACACACACCACACACACACACACACACACACACACACGCACGCACGAACTACGCACACACACACACACACACACACACACACACACACACACACACACACACACACACACACACACACACACACACAATGGTAGAATAAGAAAGATTGTAAGCGCTACTCTTGAATGAATGATACGACACACAAATCAAGGTTTGTTTGTTTGTTTGTTTGCTATATCTGTTATCACATATGAAAACTTTTTTTTTGTAGCAATGGGAGATAGACGCAATCAATTATTACGAAAATAGCACAGAGAGAGAGAGAGAGAGAGAGAGAGAGAGAGAGAGAGAGAGAGAGAGAGAGAGAGAGAGTAGCAAAGGTCAGATCTTGGATGCACCCTTTCAACCAGTTTATGAATCCAAGCAAGCAACCAAAAACATTCTCTTGTTGAGCTTCTTCTT
>JAMYXO010006673.1:0-2500 GCA_033310375.1 Conus canariensis | reverse complement strand
CCAATATCTACCACTGTACTTTAAACTACAGTCACACCAATATCTACCACTGTAATTTCAACTACAGTCACACCAATATCTACCACTGTACTTTAAACTACACTCACACCAATATCTGCCACTGTACTTTAAACTACACTCACACCAATATCTACCACTGTACTTTAAACTACAGTCGCACACACACACGCACACACACACACACACACACCACAACCACACACACACACACACACACACACACACACACACACACACACACACACACGGAGAAAGTGGAATGAGTTCGCACGCGCTCGCACACGTAACGTGGCAGTATGTTCAAACGCACTCTTATTGCTTTCTTATATTTCTGTCGCTTTCACTGTCAAAGACTTTCGTAGAGTGTTTACCGTCATATCCATAACAGCAACTGTGATTAGATTTGGTATCAAACACACAGGACTGGCGAAGTTGGTTTTAATAGGAGCCATGCCATAGATCATACTTCAGTCCTGCTCAGCCTTTCTTTTTTTAGTTTTTATGTGTTTGGTTTTTGTTTAGCAATATTCCTCGTAGTTAATGCTTTCTTTTTCTTTAAAAATGTTATAACTTCTGATTAATTTTGGTTTCTAATTTGAAAAGAAATCCAAAATGGGGCAGGAAACGTAAACAGTAATTAAAACAATACGTACAGCATCTCTTGCTCCTTTTTGAACTAAACCCACCACCATCACTTTCAAAGGAAACAATTACAAAGAAATCTTGCTGTATGTTCCGACGAACAGACCGGCACCAACATATGCAGCTACGCGCGCGCATACACATAGAGAAACAGACACACATTCATGCATGCACGCACGCACGCATGCATGAACGTGTTCGGAGGGAAAGCAGTGTACTCGGCATTATCGTCGCCTTCCCACGAAAAGGAAAAAACAAACAAACAAGCACACTCACAAAGCGAAAAATTTGCGCTGCCGACGGTAGGGGGCGAGAGCTTGAGGTCGACCTGTTCCCATTGAACCGTGGTGTTATTTCTATGACAGAATAGCCAGTCGTCCTCCTCCCGATGGGAGAAAAAAACTCAGGGAGAAACCAGCGGAACAAGATGTACGTTGTGAGGTCTGCCAGTTAGGTCAGACGAGATAAACGGGAGGCGAATGCAGCATACTGTTGTTGCCCACGAAGAGAACAAACAAGCAACCAAAAACATTCACTTGTTGAGCGTCTTCTTCTTTCTTTCTTCTTCTTCTTGAAAAACTCCTGTTTTTCTTTGTCCATCTTCTATCATTTTTCCTATACTTTACTGTTTAAAAATTCAGTTTATGTCTTTGTATCCTTTTCTGGAGTTGCTTTGTTGTATCTCTCTCCTCTCTCTCTCTCTCCTCTCTCTCTCTCTCTCTCTCTCTCTCCTCTCTCTCTCTTTTCTCTCTCTCTCTTCTCTCTTCAAACTTGCTCGTGTCCGTCTTTCATTCTCTCTGTACTTCATTGACCATTTCTATGTTCATGTCTTGTCAATTTTTGCGTTGTTTTGTTGTCTACTTCTCTCTTTATTGAAAACATCCTCATCGTGTCTCCCTTTCATTCTTTCTCTACTCTTCTTGTTGTTGTTGTTGTCGAAAATTTCTGTGTTTGTCTTTGGCAACCTCGACCCAGCAGACCTGGAGACAGCAGCTTCAGACCGGGTCAGCTGGCGGTCCACCGTCAAGGCCGGCATCAAGCAAGCAGAGCAGAGCAGAGGAGAGAGGCCCAATGGGAAGAACGGAGGCGCCGCAGACGGGCAAAGAATGGCGTCGGCACCCACAGACACTGATGACGGAGACTTCACCTGCAGCACAACACCATTGTCTCTCCAGACAGACGGATGGCAACTTTGTGTCAATTGTGCCTTGTTTCGGTGTGCACTTCTTTCTTTTTGTTGGTTGATGTTTGTCTTTCTTTCTATCTATCGATCTTTCCTTCTTTCTTCCTATCTTCCAGTCTTCTTTACTCCCTTTCTTTCGTTCTTTCTTCCTGTGTATCCTGTTTTCTCTCCTTTTTTCTTTTCTTCTGCCCCCCCCCCCCCCCCCCCCCCCCAACTTTCAAAGTTGCTTTCTTTCCTTTGTATCTTTCTCTCTTGATTTCTTTATTAAAAAAAAGTTGTTCGTCAGTTATTTCCTATTTTTGCTGGATGTCTTTTGTCCATGTTGCTGTTGTTGGTTGCTGTCATTTCGTAATCCCATCCCTGCTTTCTTCTGTCTATCTCTGTTTGTCTCATTCTTTTGTCTGTACTCGTCGCTGTGCCTCTTGTGTCTCTTTGGTTGTCTGTCTGTCTGTCTGTCTGTCTGTCTGTCTGTCCTGTCTGACTCTCGTATTTCCTCTCGGTCTGTTTGATCTGTCTCATGCTGTGTTACATTTGTGTGTGTGTGTGTGTGTGTGTGTGTGTGTGTGTGTGTGTGTGTGTGTGTGTGTGTGTGTGTGTGTTGTGTGTGTGTGTGTGTGTGTGTGTGTGTGTGTGTGTGTTGTGTGTGTGTGTGTG
>JAMYXO010000666.1:0-40126 GCA_033310375.1 Conus canariensis | reverse complement strand
AGAAGCCTATTTTATAGTTCTTACAATCAATATTTATTTGTCAAATCAACTTACATGGAATGTCGTGTTGTGGAGAAAAAAAAAATCATACAGCCATAATAACTTGATCTTTCCCCTCCGTTCAGTTCAAGCTTTTTTTCCCCCACCACTCCTTTTCCCAAACGGAACTAAAAACAAAACAAAAAGAGAGTGCACGGAAGGGTAGACAATAATAAATTTTAATAACAGCAACAACATCGTTACAGAGGAAGGGTAGAAAATAATGATGATATAACAGAAACAACTCGTTCAGAGGAAGGGCAGACAAAATGATGATAAAAACAGCAACAACATCTTTTAAGAGGAAGGGCGACATAATGATGATAATACGCAAAAACATCGTTCAGAGGAAAGGGCAGCAATAATGATGAAAAAACAGAAAAAACTTTGTTAAGAGGAAAGGGGGCAGACAAAAGATGATAATAAAACAGCAAAACATTTTTTACAGGGAAGGGCAGACAAAATGATGTAAACAGAAAAACATCGTTACAGGGAAAAGGGTAGACAAAAATATGATAATAACACCCAACAACTCGTTACAGAGGAAGGGCAGACAAAAATGATGAAAATAACAGCAACAACTTTGTTACAGAGGGGGGGCAGAAAATAATGATGTAAAACAAAAAACAACATTGTTACAGAGGTACAGAGCAAAGATCACAGAGGTCCCACTTTCTGACCTGTCTGACAGAGGGGTGTAGGGGAAGGTGTGAGGCTGCCCACCCTGGTGCAGCCATTGACCGCCCTGTAAGGGTCCACGGCTGACCCCCCTTGCACGGGACCACCGTCTTCGTGCAGTTTCCCCGTTTTCTTGTTCTCGAAATCTGGGTCACATACAACTCTCTGAACAGAACAAGCGTTGAAAAGGGAAATCGTGTGTCACTAAGTTACAGGTTTACCAAGATTAGTACAGGTCTAATGGAAACATGGAATAACATTTGACAAAAATAAGTGGATACAAAAATTCTTCCCAAAGGAAGGTGCAGAGAAAAAAAGACAGCGCAGACCAAAAAGGTGGACATATAACTTGCTTAAAGAATCGTGCACATCTTCATAAAACTATTTCATGGGATCGTTTTAAAAAAAAATCTCAATTTGTGGCCTTCATCCCTCTTCACGGTGACCTCAGTTTTTATGTCCTCTCCATGTTTGGCCCTTTGGTATGATTCTGTCTTTTTACTGGTACCGGTGATTTCGGGGATCTGTGTTAGACTACGTGGGGGGCGCCCCCCGGAGGGGGCCACCACACCGGCCCCGGGGTAAGCTTACTGTCGTCAGTGGGGGGCTTAGTCGGGGGTGTCCTGCGTAGTTGGTCAAAAGGCCACACTAAACATCATCGAAGAGATTTGGCAGCATTTTGCAGTGTCCCCTCCGGTGGGTTGCCTCAGGCGATTGATGTTGCCCCCAGTAGATTGGGGCTGGGGGCTGTGGAGGGGAGGGGTTGGGGCAGCGCCATAAGGTATATTTATAGATTTCAAATTTTATTATGCATTACAGTAATTTTCCCTATTCCAACCCACCACAGTTCCCTGCTATTATCAAATTTATTTTTATGGTTTAATCATGATGCATTATAAGCTAAACATCCTATTGTTCCATTCCCATAATTTTTACTCCCTTCCCCTGACTTCCTGGCCTCCCCCCCCCTCTCCTTCTTCCTCTTGCCCCTTTCCTCTTTCATTATATTGTATTTTCCTATTGTTTTTATTGTTTCATTATTTTAATTGGGATTTTTTTTAATTACCTACTGTCTTGTTAAATGCTATTTTACTAACCATAGTTTGTTGTTAAAATTATAAAAATTTTTACATTTACTATACTATTATTTTCATTCATTTCAACCATTATCGATACCATTATTATTTTGTTACACTTCACCATCATTACATTTCCCTTACATCACCCCGATTTTCTCCATCCACTGTTGGCACTACAACCATACTGTTCGACAATCCTTTAACCCTTTTCCTTTCTTCCCTTCTGTGTACAGCCCCTTTTGATACATTTATTGCATATTTTTAAAAATGTAGTAAACTTGCTTCATTTTTTCCCTTTAGTATTTTCATAATTTTCATTGCTATTATTGCTCTTTTTTATTATTATCCAATTTTAAATTTTGAACTCGCTTGTTCTTCCCAAAAGGTGCTTTTCATTCAACGCCAAATCTTTTGCCCAATTTTAGAAAAAGTGATTGCTCTATTTTCATTGTTGAAAGTTGTTTATCTTGCCCGAGAAGACCCAAGAGGGCGAAACGGTCGTGTTATTTTTTGAATTTTTGTTTATGTTTGCTGGCGGATTTACTTTTAAATTTTTTTTTTTAAAATTTTAAACAACATGTTTTGTTAATTACCCGTTTTGTATTTATGGGTTTTCCCTCTTTTTTTTTCCCTTTTCTTGGACAAAATATGTCATTTAAAAACAGTTTTCTTGTCCCAAAAATCCATCCACCCAATGTCAAAATTAAATTTTTTTTTTCCTTGTTATTCTTCTTTCTTTTCTTTTTTTTTTTAAAAACCTTTTTTTCCCAAGAGGAAGGACAAGTACCGAGGAAAAAATGGGGGGGGAGCCTAGGGTCATTGTCTTAGAAAAGCCATCAAAGGAGTTTAGTTTAAATTTTCCCTTTAGGAAAAATCGCCCAAAGGGGGTCAGCAGAGACTGGGGAAGCAGTGACTGGAGCGTACCGATACGAAAAGGGGGGCTGTTTTCTATGGCACAGACAGGGGGAGTGGCCGTATCCCGTTACGTGCATCGTCCCTACACCTTCCACACGGCTGGGGTGAGGCGTCCCGTACAGCCCTCCTGACACCGCACACGCCCAAAGGGCGGGAAACCTCTCTTGTAGCTGATACGACAATGAACACGGAGGTACACGTATTCTTTTTTCACCTAGTGAGAAAAACCCATTTTTAACTGTTTTGGATGAATTACTATTTCTTTTTTTTCACTGCTTTTGTGTTTTTGAAAAGAATGAAAATTTGGGTTTTAAAAACAGTTTGAATTCTTAGTCTCTTTAAAACCCGCAGGGGTTTTCCCCCTCAAACACCCCAGCCCTGCTAACCAAAAACAATTTAGGAGAGTTTTTTAACTAGACAAAAAATATGAAAGAAAAACGTTTCTTACCCCTTACATAATAAACTTGTGGCCAAACTCTTCTCTCTCTCTCTCTCTCTCTCCCCTTCTCTTTTCCTCTCTCTCTTCTCTCTCTCTCTCTCTTTTTTCACACAACCCAACACACACACAACACAACACCACACACAACACACACACACACACACACGAACTCAGCATGCACCCCATCCCACACATACACCCACTTTTCCCCACACACCACACACACACACCACACAACACAACACACACACACAAAAACCAACGCACACCCCCCAACATAAAACACGCAAACCCCCCAAACACACCAAACCACGACACACGCACATGTACATACACATACACACCAGATCACGTTTTCTTCTTGCGAATTTTTTTTAAAATTTTAAAACAAAAAATATTTGGGAACAAACATTTTTGTGAACTTTCCCGCTCAACAGTCACCTTACGTGTGCCCACAAAAGGGGCGAAAAACCATCCTGGATCACAGAGGGGAAACCACTGTCCATTCTTTTTTGTTACACACCGCTCCCTCCTTGCACTGACCACACGTTTCATACGTGGCTCCCCAACCCGTCCTCACACTCGAAAAAAGATGGGAAACCTTGGAATCTAAATTTTTTGTCACTGCCTCCCTTTTCAAACAAAAGGGATCAAAATGCGAAATTCCCAAGTAATTAGGGATTTACAAGAAAATTTGGGCGCCCCCTTTTTTTCTTTTTTATAGGTTTTGATCCCCCGGTCATCATTCATTAACTTGATCATGTTTTGGGGCACTTTCTTTTAACTCGTTGTATAATGTGAAACCCGGGAAACACGTGAAAAAGGGGTTTTGTTTAAATTTCAGTCTAACTATAATCAAAAACCATAAGGGCTGTTTGCCGTTTTTAAGGGCTATTACCGGGAAAATTGGGAGAAAAGCTGGGTTTTCGAAAAGAAATAAAGAAAGGGGCCGGGCTAACACCCCTTTCAATCCCATTACATAAATTTAAGTAAACACATAAATTTTCGTGGGAAAAAAAACCAAACCAAATCTGGTTTTTTTACTAAAAAAATTTTAAAAACCTAAACGCCCAAATGACAAAATTTTTGGGCCCCACCCCCCCCCCCCCCCCCCCCCCCAAAAATTTCCCTTTTCCCTTTTAAAAACTGAATTTGCTATATGGTTTTTTTGTAAATTTTTTTTTTATGAGACCATGTTTTTTAAACTGTAGTCCAAAAACCCCTTTAAGACACACTCACTAATAGAAAAAACAACAAAACGCCGAATGGAAAAAACCAAGCAGGGGTTATTCTTATTGGATGTAAGAATTTTAAAATAATAAACATAAATTGAAAACAAAAGGGTGATAACCCCTAAATTCTTTTGTTTATAAGGCGCACTAAATTTTCCGATACAGATAAATGTCCATTCTAAATTTTTTTTAAAAAAAAGCATTCGCGGTTTTACCAAAAGCCCAAAGAAAGATGAACCTTGGTTTAAAACTTTCAGTTACAACTTTACCAAACAAACCCAACAAGCGGATTTCAAAATAAGAAACAAAGAAAATTTGGCGTTTTTTTTTTCTTTAATATTTAAATCTGGAGCATCATTAACTTGATTTTAGCAACATGTAATCTTTAAAAGGGGTATGGCCGTTAAACTTAGGGGGTTTGTTTTCTCTTAATCTAACCTAAGGGTTTTTTTGCAAAAAAAGCTATACCCAAAAGGGGAAAGCTTGGTTTCAAAAAAATAAAACAGCTAAACTTTCTCATTTAAAAAAACTTGACGATCAAAACTTTACGGATAAAAACCCAACATGCTGATTTTAGGACTAAAAACAAAATTATCCAAAAAAGGGATTTGGCCAATTTTCCAACACCAACCCCCAGATAATTGGGTTTTTAAAATAAACAAACTTAAATTTTTTAAAAAGTAATTTTAACACCAAGGCGTTTAATTTTAGTAATTAAGCAAAAAAGCCCGTGGTATTTTATGTTAATTTTTAATTTATTTTTAAAAAAAAGCTCACGGGAAGTTATAAATTTAGATAATTTTTTAACAATGCCAAAAACGTTTCAAACTAAAAATCGTTTAAAGGTGGATCCAAAAAGTAAACCTATTTTGACATGCTTTCATTTCCCAAGTAAACAAAATTTTTCCCAAAGTAATTTATTTCCCGATGATAACAAAATCAAAAAACTAACGGTTTTTACAACCCCAAAGGGTGACAATCAAATAGAAAAAAAGGGAACCCCCCCCCAAAAAGAAAAATTTGCTTGCCATAATTGAACCCCTTACAGAAAAAATGAAAATTGAAAAACAAAAATTGACATTTTTAAAATAAGGCTTTTTTTTCCCCCCAAAAAAACCCGGCCCCAAAAAAAATTTAAAGTCTTTTTTTGGGGTCTTGTGGGCAACTTTGTTAAAAAAAAAGGAAGGTAATTTGGGGGGGGGGAAATTTCTTTTTTTTTTTTTCCTTTTTTTTGGGGGTTTTTTAAAAAAACGTTTAATCTTTTTAATTTAAAGGGGCTTTATTTTTTTTTTGGGTTTTTAATGTTTACCCTTTTTTTTTTTAAAAAAAATTTTTTTTAATATTTGCAGAAAAATTTCTCCCCAAAAATTTACGGTACTTTCGGGTCAAAAATTTGCAAAGATCTAAAAATTTTAAAAGAACTCAATGGTAAGTATTAAGTTGATATTGTTGGAAATTTGAGAAACGTTGTCAAACTTTAATGAGGTCTTTTAGAATTTAACCCTTAAATTAAGCAATTTACACTCCAATCCAAAAATACTAAAAAAACTCAGAAAGTAATGGTTTTTTTAATCGTTTATACATAACAAAAACTAATTTCTCAACAAAAGAAGGACTTCCCTGTATAACATAAATCCAAACCAAACGGAGGGGCAAAACCAAACCCTTACAAATTGAAATAAGGCTCGAAACAAAATGAGAACCTAAGGGGAAAAGTTTTGATTGAAAAACCCAAAATTGACCATTTAAAAAAAAGTCTTAATTCAACCACAATACATTATTCAAGAGAACAGTTTTCGAATTTAAAACAGTCAAATTTTAGGGGCCGCGAAACTAAAACTTTAAAAAAATGCAGAGGAAATTTAAAATTTTAAAAGTGGGCCATACTTAACAAACGGTTATTTCCTTGGGAGAAAATTGTTCTTTTGGGCATTCTCTTTTTAAATTTCTGGCTTCTGTTAAAAAAATTTTTTGGGTTTGGCATAATCAATCGCACTGTTAAGTGTCCATCCTCAATTTCAATAAAAACAAACATGTAGAACTTACTCTATCAAGCCTTAAGGGTTTTCCCTACTGCTAATACGCAAGGTAGCAGTCACATCTCAAAACATCAAAACAGAATTTGTAGATGTTACAAGAATTCGCGTTAAGCTGAGCAAAAATACATGTAAAACTTGTTGCCCATTGGGGCTGCATTCAAAAACTATTATTAAAGGAACAAAAGGGAATAAAAAATAATTTTCCTTATTTGTTTCCAGATTTTGAACGTTTTTTGGTTCCTTTTTGGGCAGCTTCAAAAATTTTACCAAAATTAAAATTGAATCCCGATATTTCAAATTCCAGGGTGGGTTTCATTTGGTCTTCAAGGGGGAATTTTAGAACACATGCAGAAACATTTTTTAACCATTGAAGAATTCGAATTGAATTTTAAACTACATCCGATTTAAGGATACCCAAAACAAACCATGACATTTCCCGGTTTGTTTTAAAGCAACCCCTTTAAAAATAAAAACCAAAAGTATTTCATATCACATTAGGGGAATTGGAGGCCACAAAAAATTTCCCCTCTTAAATAAGTTTATTAGACTAAACTTTATATTTTATAATGCAGGTTCGATCTAAACAAAAGAAGCAGTTCCTGGGAAAATGAAAACATTGGATTTATGGGAAATCTGTGTTTCCCTTTAATTCTGTTCTTTTTACTCTTCCCTCTCTATTTTTCCTGGCTCCTTAATTCTGAAAACAAAAACTATTGACAACCCTTTTTGTAAAAGGGTTTACTTATGAAATAACTTGGGAAAAATTTAAACATACTTCACAAAGGGCTTTTTTTAAAATAGCTTGGAAAAATCAAAAAGTTTTCTTTGCCAAGAGCTGGCAAAAGAGATTTAAAACATAACACTGTTCCTTTTTACCAGAACATTTTTTGGGGAATTTAATATTAAGAAAAAATGCTGAAATTTACGGCTAGATCGCCTTAACCTAAAGGAGACTAATTTCAAAGGGTGTACGGGTTGCCTTTGCTGACTCCAAATGCTTCAGTATGTGGGTTCGGGGCGGAATAGTAGGGGCCCCACCATTCTGTAAAAAACACTATTTACGGGCTCTTGATCCTTTAGTAATAACACCATGTTTTTGCAAAATTGTATGGTTTGGGTTGGCAATTTATACGAAATTAAAGGAACGGCTAAAGCATTCAAAGTTTTAAAATGGAGTCAGAACCATTTTAAAACCAGGGTTTCCTAATTAAAGACTCCAATGAACCAAAACCCAAATCCCCAATTACGGAGCCCCACAAGAGCATTCCCTTTTTCCAATTTGAAAACAAAAAAATAACCAAAAGGGGGGTTTTTAAAAACCCCATTTTGAAAAAAAGAGTTACCCGTAAAGTTTTCCCTTTAACAAAAATATTTCATTTTTTTTAAAAAGAAAGGTTAAACCCTTAAACCGTTTTTAAAAAAACCTTTCCCCTTCGTAAAAGTTTGAAAGCTGAAAATACAACAAAGAAAACGTTTTAAAAAAAAAAAACTTTAAATTTGGGGAAAAATTTAAAAATTTAAATTCAGTAAAAAAATTAAAAAAAAAAATTTTTTGGAAAAATTTGTTTTGTTACCAACCTTGTTAAAATTTTTAAATAAAAAACCTTTTAAAAATTGTTAAAGTTAAAAAATTTTATTTAGGTTTAAATTTGGCGGGGGGAAATTAAGGAAAAAACCCGAAATCTACAACGGGCGCTTATTTTGCGCTGAGAGCGGGGAGCTTCTTAAATTTATTTTTCCCATTCCTTTGTTACTCAATCTTCAGTTTATCCCATTCTAATTTAGAGGGGTTGCAATTGTAAAGCAAACCAACAAAACTGGCCTCCTTTCCAAAAGTGGTATTAATTTATCTTAGTTTTAGATGCAACAATCGATGTTCAAGGTTAATATTCATTCGAACTTATGTAAAGGATCAAAGACTTTTAAAATAAAATCACCTCTGAAGCTGACTAAGAGGTTAACAGAAGGATTAGAATCCTCATGAACTCGTTACCCAAAAGGGACTATTCCGGCCCAAAATGAATGACAAAACACCAAATGGCTAATTCTTCACAAAAAATTATTTTCAAAAGATTTCATTTTTTAAGACATTTTAAAAAGTTTCATGTTTTAAGTTTTGTCGAAAAGCCAAGGAAATAACTCTAAAGAACACATGTTTAGAATAATCCCCCTTCAGAAAAAACTTTTAAGTGCTAAAAAATTTTGAAAACTTTTAAAACCCAAAGGGAAAATTTACAATTGGTCAAAGAAAACCAATTAAGTATTCAAACAAATTCAAGACTTCAAAGATTTCAGGAAAACTTGGGGAAAATGATAAAAAATCCCAAAGCAAATTGGAAACCTTGGGTTTACTTTTTTAAAACTCAAGTTTAGTTAGAAATTTTTTACATACAAACTTGGGTTAGAGCCCAAAGCTTACACAGATTAAATTCCCTTTGTAAAATTTAATCCCTACCTAATTTTTTTACAAAGGGGGAATTAAAGACATTCCCATGCATTTTGGTTTGATAAACCCAAAGATTCACCTTGGAATCATTTGTTAAAAGTTTAAGGAAATAATAAAATTTTGGAGGGTGAAAAGGGAAGTTTTGTTTAGTCAAATTTTGTTAGTAAATAAAATTAAAACAAAAAACCCGTTTTATGATAAAACCATTTTCCCAGGGAAACATTGTTAAAATAAAAAAAACTTACTTCAGTCAACATTTTAAAAATAAAAACTTTCCCCCAAAAAAATTTTTAAAACAAAGAATTCCCCCAAGTAAAAAAGGGGTTGAAAATAAAGACACTTTTTTATTAAACCTATTTTTTTTTAAAGAATTTTTCTTTTAAATTTGTGTTTTTTCAAAAATTTATTTGGGTTTTTTAAAAGTAAAAAAATTTTTTAAAAAAATGAAAAAAAAAAAATTCCTCAAAAAAATTTTAAAATAAAAAGCCCCTTTAAAATTTTTTAAAAGAAAAAAACGTTTTTGGTTTTTCTTAAAAAAAGGGCCCATGATTTTTTTAAACCAAAAATAAAACAAACAAAAATTAAAAAAAAACAAACAAAAGGCACGTTACTTTTAGTGACAAACTGAATTTGTGTGGAAAAAAACACAAACGAACGTTACCTTCTGTACAGAAGGACTGTCAGCCAGCCGTACTGGCCCCGTAAGTTACATTCCCCTGTCACAGGCTGGCAAGATTCACTGAGGTGATTCGTTGGCACAATGGCCACACTCTCCTGTGCTGTTCTGCCAGTACCCTTTCCCCTTCTCACAGTATGTGCGAAATAAAGGACGTGTGATGTTCTGTTAGTGGAGAATGATGAGGCAAAAGAATGCAAATTTTTACCTCCCTGCTCCCTTTTTTTAGGTAGAAGGTTCAGAACAGATTAAGTGTTTTTTGTTTTTATACACTTCTTATCTTCTGCCTTCTTCGTTTCAACATCACATCATCTCACATACATCATCACTCATCCTATCCTCATCTCCCCTTATCATCATTATCATCATCATAACATCATCGTTCTTATTCATGCTTCTTCTTCTTCTTCACCAATCTTAATCAATCATCATCATCATTGTTCTTATTCATCTTCTTCTTCGTCTTCTTCTTCTTCTTCTTCATTCTCTCTTCTTCTTTGTCTTCTTTTTTCTTCTTCTTCTAACTCCATGTGGAGTCTCTGGTGTACCAAATTAAAGAGCAGATCACAGCTTTCTCCTGGTTTGAAATATATGCACGGTGAAAGTGGAAGTTACGATCTTTGCAAACATTTTCTCTGTCATTGCTGTGTTGGACAGTCAGCAATCTTCACCCTCCGTAGTTCTGTCAGCAGTTTCTTGCAAAGATGGATAAGACATAGAACATTCCTACAAGACCCAATAACCTCCATAACACGTCATTTAGCATTCCCTTAATGCCAAGCCAGTTTAAGTCTGACGATGTCCATGTATCGTTTTATAGCATTGGCTTTGTTGGTCACTGTCTTCATGGTAATACCATTCGCGCATGTTTGAGGATCGATACTGTTGATACCCAAGCAAATGTCATTTGTGGTTGCTACTGGTGTATTTCTGGTGCATCTCAGCATTGGAATGCCACATGAGATCCCTTTCATCCCTACCAGTGGTTCTGTTCTTATTCTGTGTACATCATAATTGATTTCCAATCAGAACTTCGAAATATCTTCCATCATGATTTGCTGTTTCTTTGAACATCACACTGTGCTAATGTACCTTCATCGCAATGGGTGGCACCTGTTTGACGGTTGGTCAGAGAGGACAAGTGGCGGTTTGGTCTTGTCAACACATCTGTCTCCTGTACTGTAAGTTAAACGTGCATTCGTAACCCCCGTGTTGTCGGTCGCTTGAGTAGCCGGTCAAAACTGTCTGAAATGCGAAAAAACATCTGGCCTTGTGTGCTTGTGTTGTTAGTTTGTTTGTTTGCGCGGCTGCGCGTGTGTATGTGTGTGTGGGTGTGTGTGCATGTGTGTTTGTTTGTAGTGTGTCTGTATGCATGCGAGTGTGTGTGCTGTGTGTGTGTGTGTGTGAGTGTGATTGTGTTTAGTGTGTGTGTGTGTGCGTGTTGTGTGTCGTGTGTGTGTGCCGTGTGTGTGTGTGTGTGTGTGTGTGTGTGTGTGTGTGTGTGTGTGTGTGCTGTGTGAATAGAGGCAACACAAAAGCACACTCATGGAGAGTGAGAGAGGAGAGAGAAGAGAGAGTGAGAGAGGTGAGAGAGAGAGAGAGAGAGTGAGAGCAGAGAGAGAATAATGAATACCATCGCCTAGTGGCTTCGAAAAGGCTTACATTAGAGGAAGTGGAGATTAATACCAAAAAAATCTCATTCCAGAAAAGACAAAAACAACAGGCGAGAACAAAACAAAACAAAACAAAGAAAACAAAAGAAATTAAACTTTTGTCGTCAGGGAAGAAAGGAGGTCACAAGAATGGAGTTATCTTATCTTCGCCTGAGGTCCGTAAATATTTTGGTGGTTCCTATACAGGGAAGTCAGTAAATACCTAATGTGAGTGCCATTTTGCTCGCGACAAACTAAACTCATAAGGCTGGGTATGAATTTGTTTCTTATTGTTATTGAAGGTTAGATTTAAACTTGTATTCCAACGTATAATCGTATTGTAATAAATGCGATTCGTAAAAGGATTGTTTGATCTTGAAGACAGTGTTGGGAAGTAATTATGATGTGTGAGAGATAATAAGACTTAATGTTCCAAGGGTTAATCCTTTGAAACATTTTTGAACATAAATGGTTTTCCTTAATTATGCCATGAGTTTTTTAGAAAACAGACGCTAGTTTTTGGTTTACATTTTATCCATTGGATAGGTTAATAGCAGAAACTGATAAAAAATTTTGCTTTGTTGTGTTCGTTTTAAATATTCATTTACTGTATGGTTTATTTTGAGCTGTGTGGAGTTAATCTGGGTGATCTAACATTATCATCCTAGTATACCTGGGTTGCATTTTTTGTAGGAATGTTTATGTTATTGACAGGGTTTTTTGTCGGATTGCACCTCGACAATGGGGAGTTCTTGTTATGTTCGGGATAATTTAAAGTGTTTTTTTTTTTTGAGTCTCACAATTGATAGCACTCAAACTCACACTCATCTCACTATATATATATCTATACTATATATATCTATATTATTGGGGTGAGTGTGTGTGTGTGTGTGTGTGTGTTTGTGTGTGTGTGTGTGTGTCTGTGGGGTGGGGGGTAAACACTGGCTGGAAGATCTGTGGCGGGGGGAGGGGGGATGAGGGGGTGGAAAGAAAGGTAATGAAATGGCACTTTGCGGTTACTCGATATGACTTTATAGGAGATTTTGAGATTTGTGGAGGAAAATGGTGAGGGGTGTACTCGGTGACGGGGTTGTTTGGTGGAGGTAGGGGAGAGACTAAAATGATTCGGTGGGAAGGTAATATCGGGCGGGAGGTTCGGGGTAGGTAGTCACAGAGCGACGCGGCTTGAACGCGTGGGGGACACGGAACGGTTGGAGTGGGTGGTTCAAAAGCGTGGCGGAACACAGTTGTTATAAGAAAAATGTATATGGTATCAAATGTTGATTGTTGGTGCAGTAGGGACTAGAGTCGTGTAGTAATTGAGGTTTGTGACAATCGGGTTTTGTAGGCAGGCGATAGGTCTACGGAGGAGAGATAAGGGGGGGGTCTATCTATACCGATAAGAATGCGGAGGATAGGATCGGCGTGGTGCGATCCGCTGGAGAACGTGAACTGGACTAATGGTAGTTATAGGGGTACTGGTAGAGGAGCGTGACCCAATTGGCGTTTGGAGTATTGTGGGAAACATGTGAGAGGAGTAGGGTTTTCGGTGGACGGGTTTTGGATGAGTAGTGTCGTGGGGAGGGGTTTCGCCGGAGTATAGATGGGGAGTAAGATGATGGGAAAACTGAACAAATTCGCAAAGAAGGGGGGGGGAATTGCCGGAGGGGCGTTTTTTCTCATTTCGAACGGGGTATTCTTTATACGTGTGGAATTAGGTGCGGCATATCTATATGGTGAATGTGTGTTGTTTAATATTTTAGTTACGGGGTCGTTGACTTCCGTTTTGTAGTTTTTTGGGTTGTATGGAGTAATAGTTAGGGGAGGCACACAATAAGTCAGTTCTTGTGCGGGGATTGAAATGCTATTGTATTGTCCGCGCAAACCAATCCACACCACACTGCTAGCGTCCATTCCTCTGTTACCATTGTCATCGGTGATTGATTCTATTTAGCAACGATCAATATCCACTTGTAAAGCTCATGATTGTCGTAAATACCTCTATAGCAGGTTGCTGCAAAAGATGTATTTGGCTTACTATCATTGTCAGTTTTCAACATTCTGACTGTGACGGAACTTATATGCTCTGTGGGTACATTACATGGGATAACAGCCAAGGGACATTCTGCACAAGTACTGTGGGTACGACCGTTAGAGAACGTGAGGAGGCGGAAAGAAGAAGAAAGTCTGGTTTGTTTTACGTGAACAGGATTCCCAACCAAAAGTATGGTGTTTAAGGTAATTTTTTCTCTTCTTTTTCAATGTGTTCCTTATTTTCTTTAGCACACCCCCACACCGTTATTACCCCAGTTCTTGTATGCTCTGTTGTTGTTGTAGAGAAAGATTGGATCCCATCTGAAAGGACTGCACTTGGGAGCGGCTTTGTGGTCCTTATGAACTATGGTCACAAGTGATAGGGAGGGTAAGATGCAGGGTCGGTTGTCTGGATGTAGACACTGCTGGATATATGAAGTTTGAATTGGGGCGTGCGTCAGGACAGGGTAGTGGCTGAGAGGATTGTGTTTTGGATTGAAGCATATTCTGTGGGTAAATTTTATTCGCTGGTGGCTATTAGTGGGTTGCACCTGGGGGGGTTATTTTATGTTGTCGGTACTCGATCTCTATTAGTTCCTGCATGTACTGATTGGTATGGGTCCTCAATTGTTGCTGGATACTCACGGTTTTTACGGAGGAGTGGGAGAGGGAAAGACCGAGACAAGGCGGGGGGAAAAAATGAGTGTTGCAAATCAAGAAACATTATATCATAATTTTAAAGCCATCACTAGCGCATTTCGCGGAACTCATTGTAATCCCACTCCGAAATGTAATCGAACCCTGTCGTACTGCCTGCTCCGAGATTCGGATCGAATGCACATCAGGAAGACATGGTGTTTCCGAGAGCTGTAACCTGGTGAGAAAAACGTGAAGTAACAGTATTCCATTGATATTAAATGGAAATATACTACAGGTCTATAATTCTGCGGTGTTCTCACCACCAGGGGTTACAAAAAATTTGAATTCAGCAGCACCCTAAGGTAGCCTGCGAAGGGTAGTAAGTAAATAAAACAGAAAGTGTGAAGGAAATAGTTGCTAAAAAACTAAAAATCATTACTTCAAACAGTATAAAATATAGGGAAAATATTCTGTGCTTATGTTTGAGGATACTTTTCGGATGTTAGGGAGATCAAAAGATGACCAACACACACACACACCACACACACAAACCACACCACACACCACACACACATTGTTATATATATTATATTTATATAGATATATATATATATATATTATATACACATGTGTGTGTGTGTG
Organism: Conus canariensis; assembly: GCA_033310375.1. NCBI lineage: Eukaryota > Metazoa > Mollusca > Gastropoda > Neogastropoda > Conidae > Conus > Conus canariensis. The sequence goes on along the minus strand of JAMYXO010000666.1, from coordinate 25,616 downwards.
TGTGTTCTGTCGTGTGTGTGTGTGTGTGTGTGTGTGTGCTGTGTGTGTGCTCAATTGGTGTCTCTATATAAGATACATCTGTTTTCCCGAAAAATTATAGTTCTACCCAATGGACAGGGGCAATCCGACAACAAACTGCAAGTACATATACAAGTACGACAAAAAATGCTACAACATGGTGTACTAGGAAGGTGAAGGGCGATCTCCCTGTTTTAATCTCCTCTTCATATTAAAACAACAGTATATTGATTATTAATCGAACATCAATCAAAGATATATTTTTTAAAGTTCTGCATTTTCCTTCCTTGGTTAAATGAACCAAATTCTGAGTCCTTTTCTTAAAAGACTCATGGCATAATTATGGAAACTTTTATTGTTCAAATATGTTTCAAAATGATTTACCTGGAAATTTATGTCTTATTTTTTTTTTTATTCTCTCTAACATCCATAAGTCTTCCCAACACTGTCTTCTAGTAAATCATCTTTTACCGAATCGCATTTTATCTATACGGATTATTCGTGGAAATTAAAGTTAAATCTACATTCAATACAAGAAGAAACAATTTCATACCAGCCTGAAGGTGTTAGTTGCAGAGCAAAAATGGCACTCACATGTAGGTATTACTGACTTCCTGTAGTAGGAACCACAAAATATTAGACCTCTGGCGAGAGGACAGTATCATTCTTGTGCCTTCCTTTCCTGACACAAAAGTTTAATTCTTTTGTTTTCTTTTGTTTTGTTTTGTTTTGTTCTCCCCTGTTTTTGTCTTTTCTGGAATTAGGATTTTGGTTTTATCTCATTCCTCTAATGAAGCCTTTTCGAAGCCACTAGGCGAGGTTTCATTATTCTCTCCTCTCTCCTCTCTCTCTCTCTTCTCTCTCCTCTCTCTCTCTCTCTCTCTCTCTCTCTCTATCCTCTCTTTCCATGTGTGTGCTTTTGTGTGTGCTCTATTCACACACACACACACACACACACATCACACACTCACAACACTCACACACACACACACGCACACAACACACACACACACGACACACACACACACACACACACACACACAAACACACACCACACACACCACACACCACACACGCATGCATAACACAGACCACAACATACACAAAACACACATGCACAAACACCACACACACACACACACACGCGCGCGCGCAAACAAACAAACAAACAAACACAAGCCCCAAATGCAGATGTGTTTCGCATTCAGAATGTTTGACGGCTACTACAAGCGCCGGACAACACGGGGTGTTACGAATGCAACGTTGAACTGTCAGTCAGGAACAGAGTGTGACAAGGGACCAACCGGCCACTGTACATCTCTGTCCAACCGGCAAACTGGGCCCACCATTGCAGATGTCGGGTTACAGTACGCACAGGTGATTTCATGAAACAGCAAAAATCATGATGAGAGTACGATTCTGAAGTTCTGATGGGAATACTATTAGATGTACACTGTATTAAGACAGAACCACTGATAGGGTGAAGGGATCTCATGTGCAGTCGCCTGAGATGCACAGACAAAGGGACACAGTAGCACCACAATACATATGGACATATGCTTGGGTAGTCAAACAGTATTCATCCTCAAACATGCGACGAAGGGTAATTACCAGTGAAGTCAGTGACACAATGCAATGCATTATACGATACATGGTCTGCGTTCAGACTTAAACTGCTTGGCATTAAGGGATGTAATGACGTGTTGGAGGGTTATGGTCTTGTAGGAAATGTTCTATGTTCTTTTCATCTTTGACAACTGCTGACAGAAATACGGAGGGGAAGAATGCTGGACCTGTCACCACTGCAAAGGACAGAGAAATGTTTGCAAGGATCGTAACTTCACCGTGCATATTTCAAAACCAGGAGAAGCTGTTGATCTGCTCTTTAATGTGTACACTGAGACTCACATGGAGTTTGAAGAAGGAAGAAAATAGAAGGCCAAAAGTAGAAGCAAGAAGAAGATTAGAAGAAGAAGAAGTAGATGATGAAAGAAGAAGAAGGAACATGATGTTGTTGATGATGATGATGGTGAAGTAGAAGAAGAGTAGAAGAAGTCAGATGTTGATGATGATGTTGATTATGTTGATAAGGAGGATGGGATGAGGATGATGTTGTGATGATGATGATGGATGATGTTGTAGGACGAAGATGAAGAAGAGAAGGTATAACAAAAAACACTTAATCTGTTCTACCTTCGACCTGAAAAAAGGGAGCAGGGGAGGTATAAAATTTTGCTTTCTTTGCATCATCATTTCTCCCACTAACAGAACATCACACGTCTTAATTCGAACACGACTGTGAGAGGGGAAGGTAAGGGCTGACTGCTACAGGAGAGTGTGGCCATTGTGCTAACGAACACCGCAGTGATTCTTGCCAGCCTGTGACTGGGGAATGTACTTTACGGGTGCCAGGAGGATGGTGACAGTACTTCTGTACTGAAGGTAACGTTCGTTTGGTTTTTCCCACTACAAGTTCTGGTTGTAACTAAAAGTAACGTGCCTTTTTGTTTGTGTTTTTTTTTATTTTTGCGGTTGCTTTTTCTGTTTTTGGCGTTTGTACTGAAAGATAAACATGCCTTTGGTGTATAAGCATACTATTGGTTCGCATGAATAAACGTGTCTTTAACTTTTCAACAAATGTTTGTATGGAGGTGACGATACTTTGACTTTTAGCAGCTATTAACCGAAGGTAACTTGTGTTTTTGACTTTTCATCACGGTGTTTACGCTAAAGCATACTGTGTTTTTGGACTTTTCAAACACAATGTTTGGACCTGAGGGTAATGTGTTTTGGACGTTTCATTCACAATGTTTGTACTGAAGGTATTGTGTCACTTTGACTTTTCAACATAGTGTTTACCACTGAAGATAATGGGTCTTTGACTTTTCACGCCAATGTTTGTTACTGATGGCTAATGTGTCTTTGAATTTTCAACGACAATGTTTGTACTGATGGTAACGTATCCTTGACTTGTCAAAACACTATGTTTGTACTGAAGGTAATGTGTCTTTTTGGACTTTTCATCACAGAGTTTACACTGAAGGTAATGTGCTTTGACTTTTCAAACGCAATGTTTTACTGATAGGTAATGTGGCTTTGACTTTTTCCCAAAAAACCCCCCCCCCACACCCACCCCACCAATACATGTTTGTACTGAAGGTAAACGTATCTTTGACTTTTCAATTACATTGTTTTGTAATGAAGGTAATGTGTCTTTAGACTTTTCACCACAGTGTTTTCCACCATGAAGTTAATGAGTCTTTGACTTTTCATCACAAACATTTGTAATGAAGGTAATGTGTCTTTAACCTTTTCACACAGTGTTTGTACTGAAGTCTTGGGACCTTGACTTTTAAACTCAGTGTTTACTACTGAAGGTAATTAGTCTTTGACTTTTAACGCTAATGTTTTGTACTGGAAGGTTAATGTGTCTTTGACTTTTAAAAATAGTGTTTACACTGAAGGTAATTGTCTTTCACTTTCCAACGACAATGTTCTATAATGAAGCGTAATGTGTATTGACATTTGAACACATGTTTTGTCCTGAGGTAAGATGTCTTTGACTTTTCGACATTATGTTTGTAATGATGGTTAGTGTCTTTGACAACGTTTTGGCTGAAAAGTACTGTATCTATTGAGTTTTTAAACAGTGTTTCTATAGATTGTATTATGTCTGGACTTTTCATGACTGGATTTATACTGAAGGGGAAAGTGTTTTTCACTTTACACACTGTGTTCTCAAGGTTTTATACCTTTGGCTTTTCAGCAACACGGCATTTCATGAAAATATCTATAGTTAAAAGTGGATGCTTGTACTGAGAGTAAAATACCTTTGGTGTTTCATTACGATGGGTTTGCTGAATGTCACCTATCTTTGTGTTGATTTTGTTTGTTTTTCATTAATGTTTGGACAAAAAGCAGGAATTGCTCAGTTGGGGTAGAGCGCAGGATCGAATCTTGGTGATTCTGGGTTTGCGGGTTCGAATCTCCTCAGGAGCGTTTCGGTACAGGGGGCATTTTTCTCGGAGTTAACATTGGTTACTGACTCATTTCCCATAAAGTCCTTCGAATGAGACTAGTAAACCAGGTTCCGTGTGTGGAAATGCATGATTAACATCTTTGCACACACGTAAAAATCCCCCCCACCCCCCATCACACAACTTTCGGATAGAGAAGGAGTTTGGCCGTTGGTATGGTTGTCTCGTTACACATTGCAAAGCACACCGCGTGAGAAATAGGAAAGAATGGAGGAAGTAAGGAAATTGATGTGATCGATATTGACTGGATGACACGGGAAACGACTGAAATTTGAAGCGCCAAGTGGCAGCTATTCAGTCGCACTAACACAGGTAGGCAGCCCGTTGTGGAATGAGTGTCGTTGTAAAGCGCTTAGAGACTTGGTCTCTAGGCCGTGAATAGGAGCTATATAAGTATTCATTATTTTTTATTATAAGGAACTTTGTCCTTGGTATGGTAACACAGGTGTTGTTTTGAAGGGGCTGAAATGTCTTCGGATTTTCTGTACAATGCTGGGATGAAGAACAACTGTCTTTGACTTTTTTTTTACACAAGGTCAGTAGTGAAAGTAAGCTTGTCTTTCGATAGTATGATGTAATGTTTGTACTGAGGGTTACTTGTCTTCGACTTAACAACGTAAGTTATGTTACTTCAGATAAGCTTTCCATGAGCGTTTTTTCTCAGAGAGAGAGAGAGACAAGAGAGAGAGTGGAGAGTGAGAGCAGAGAGAGAGTGAGTGAGAGGAGACGAGAGAGACAGACAGGACAGTCAGACAGCAGACCGAAGGTGTTACGACATAATTCATATCATATTGTTTTGCATTTTCTTTACTTTGGAAAGCTGTTTGTGAATGAAACGTGCATTGATAAAACAATTATGAATTAATGTTTTGATTCATAAAACTGTACATAGACAGAGGAACATGCTTAGTGGACATCTACCAGACTTCGTCTGCATATAGTTGATGAATAGTGAAGTCAATAATGCAGGTTTTTATTTTCTAAGGGGCAATGCTTTGAAAAAAACGTGTAACCGTTGTTCATGGTTGTTGTGTGATAGAGTGACTCGTGTGTACACGTCTATGGTGGTGTCTCCATATTTACAAATCGGTGTTGTCTAGACAATGTACATTGAACAATATGGACTTCAGGTATTGTATAAAACTCATAAACCACAACAAATTGAAAGAAAACCGAAAATTATGTACTTTCCTGGTGATTTTGGAATATAGAATGGATTAAGTATATGGTTTAATGTGTGTAAAAGTCTTGATAAGTAAGACAATAAAACGTTGGCAAAAATCTTGGAGAATACCAATAAGCTAAAGTAAATTTCGATTGGCCGCTATTGACGTGTATAAGAGAATGGGATATGACAGCGTATGCAAAAGGTGATCTAACAAATTCTCAATAACTGACAGTCGTTTTATGAGGCAGCCTCTGATAGTTGTATGACATCGACAATCTGAAACTTGACACCTCAGTTACTAATAATACTAGATTGAGGATTTTTTTTCTTTTTTCGTGTTCGCTGCATTAACGGTGTTTGAACACTGCGATGATACAACGGGCAATTCTGGTGTGCACAATTCTTGTCCATACTGACAAATAATAATATTAAAAGGAAAATCTTAAAATAAGGAAGGGAACAGTAGACATTAAACAAACACAAGTAAGCGTTAAATCTTGCTCCGATTATGAATAAATACAATGCCCGTAAATCCAAAACGAATGTTACTTACGACACCGAATCGCCCTAGCCACAATGAAACACAGAGAATGCCAAAACAAACAAGGAGAAATCCCCCCAATAAGTATGTACCTTGCACTGTTTGTTGCTTAATGGCTAATGTTAACCGCATGGATTCAAGATTCTCCTTTCAATTTTCAACCAAATGACGTTTAAATGTATTGTTAATTTCGTTCCGTGTGTTTATTTGACTGTTTTCACAAATTCGAAAAGCTGTGCCAGTCTTGATTAATATGTCAACTTGTGTTTGTTCACAATCTCTACAGTTCTTGTTGCTGTATAGTTGTGTCAGGTACAATGGTTATAGGAAAGCTATGAACTTTTCTTTTGGAGGGGGGATGTCTCAGTGGTTTGTTTCGAATGCTCTGTATTGTCATTTACTGCTAGGCGATTTGGTGTCGTAAGCTGCATTCGTTTGGAGTTAGGGAATTGTTTATTTTGTTCATCATCAGGGGCAAGAGTAAAGTTAATTTGTTGAATAATAGTTATGTGACAGAAATGAGCCTGACGACAGAGGAACATCCAGCTTTTGCATCCAGTACATATCACAGTTTTGTGTGTGTATGTGTGATGTGTGGATTTTTGCTAATCGTTAAAGATTTTATTTCATCAGTAAAGTACATACACGGCAGAAGGGCACACAATTTATGCTAGAATTGCGAATGAGCTATAGGCTCAAAGTGTAAATAAGAATACACACTCGTACTCTCATTGAAGAATTGCTCACTGATTTTTTGTGACTCACAGTTAAACACATGCTCTCTATATTAAAAAATTTACTAAACTAACCAATATAGCACATTCTGTTTTAAAAGACAATGGATTTTTACGGGGGGGGGGGGGGGGCGGGGGGGGGGAGGGCGGCCACCGTTACTTTTGTCTCCGTGCGTCAATTTATGTGGCGTTTAAGGAAAGTTTAGTTAAGTACAATTAACAGATTGTGGTTTGTTTTATTCCACGTAAATTGATGTTGATACTTCAGTTATGTAATGGAATGAAAAATGGGTTGTTTAGACCGTGTCGGCGTTCTTTATTTTCCTCCTTTTCAGGGAGGATATAACAGCTTTTCTCCCCTAAATGTCGGTATTCAGTATTGAAATGAAAACGGCAAACAGCACCTTCAATCTATGGTGTTTTGTTCTATAGTTAGACTGAAACTGAAACATATTACACGTTTCCGTGTTTTCAGTTCTCACATTATACGCTACGTGTTTGTTGCATGTGCACCAAACATGATCACATTTAATGAAATGAATGGACCGGAGGGATAGAAGCCATATCAAAAATGAAAATAAAGTGGCGCGCCAAATTTTCTTGTAAAATCCCGTATTGACTTGTGATATTCGCATTATGATGCTTTTGTTGAAAATGGAGCAGTGACAGAACTAGATTCCAAGGTGCTCATCGTTTCAGAGTGTGAGGACGGTAGTTGGGGAGCCAGCTGTAGAGAGACTGTGTGGTCAGTGCAAAGGAGGGGAGCGGTGTGTAATCAGAAGAATGGACAGTGTCCGCTCTGAGATCCAGGATGTTTTTCAGCCCTTGTGATGACACCACGTAAGGATATGACTGTTTGACAGACGGATTGTTCACAACTGCTTTGTTCCAGTATTTCTGTTTTTAAATTTAAAAATCGTTCGACAATGAAGAAAAACGTGATATGTGTGTGTATGTGTATGTACATGTGCGTGTGTGCGTCCTATGTGTGTGTGTCGTGTGGGTGTGTGCAGTGTGTGTTTGTGTGTGTGTGTGCGTGTGTGTGGTGTGTGTGTGTGCTGTGTGTGTGTGTGTGTGTGTGGTGTGTGTGTGGGTGGTGTATGTGGTGTGTATGTGTTGCATGCGTGCATGCGGTGTCGTTCGTGTGTGTGTGTTGTGTGTGTGGTGTGTGGTAGTGTTGTGTGTGTGTGTGCTGCATGTGTGTGTGTGAATGAGAGAGAGAGGTGACAGAGGAGAGAGCGAGAGGAGGAGAGACGAGAGAGAGAATGGAGAGAGGAGAGAGAGAGGGGGTTTGGCCTATCAGAGTGATTAGGTATGCGTAAAGAAAACGTGCTTGTTGCATATTTTGTGTCTAGTAAAAATCTCTCCTTTAAATGTGTTGGTTAGCAGGACTGGATGTTTGTGGAAATCCTATGCGGTTTACAAGAGGACTATGAATTCAATAGTGTTCAAAGACAATTTGCTTTCTTTCAACAACACAAAAGCAGTGAAAAACAGAAATAGTAATTCATCCAAGAACAGTTAAAAACATGTTTCTCTCACTAGGTGGAAACAAGAATACGTGTACCTAAGCTGTTCTTGTCAGTGATCAGCTACAAGAGAGGTCTTCCCGACCTTGCTGTTGCAGCGTGGCAGGTTGGCTGGTACGGGGACAGCAAGCAGTCCAGCAGTGTGGAAGGTGTTATGGACGATGGCTATCATGGTAACAGGAAACTACCTGGCCATGCCCTGTCTGTGCCATAGGAAATACAGCCTCACCTTCTGTGATACAGGTACGTCTCCAGTCAAGACTTCACCATGTCTCTGACTGAGCCCAATTGGGAGTCTGATGTGTTCACTGAAGGAAAATTACATAAATTCTCTTTGATGTGCACTTATGAGGAGACAATTGACCCTATGGTCTCTCCTCCCATGGTTTCCTCGGGATTCTTTGTCCTTCCTTCTTGTGGAAAAAAGGTATTGTAAGAAAAAAGAAAAGAAAGAAGAACTAACAGAGGCGAATAAAAAAAGTTAATTTTTGACAATTGCGGAAGGTGGACTTTGGTGACAAGATAAACTGTTTTTTAAATAGACATAAATTTTGTCCAAGTAAAAGAGAATAAAAGAGCGGAAACCATACACATACAAAACTGGTTTAAGTAACAAAAACATGTATGTGCTTAAAATTTTAAAAAGAATGAAATTCAAAGTAAATCCGCCAGCTAACATAAACAATAATATTTAAAGGAATAAAACGACGCCGTTTCGACCTCTTAGGTCTTATCAGGCAAGATAAACAATTTAAGGAACAATGAAAATGAGCCAATCACTTTTCTATCAAATTTTTACGGCCAAGATTGGCGTTGAAGGAAACGGCAGCCGTTGGGAAGGAAGACAATGCGGTTCAAAATAGTAATGATGATAATAATATCAATGTTGCAATAATGTTGCTAATTGTATAATTATGAAAATACTGAAGGACAAAAAATGAAGCAAGGTTTACTTACTACTTTTGCTTGGTAATAATTATGACAAATAATATGTAGTACTAATAGTGGCTGTTACACAGAAGGAGAGAAAGGAGAACGGGTTAAAGGATTGTCGATCAGTTTGGTTGTAGTGCCTACCAGTGGTAGTGGAGAAAAATCTGGGTGACTTGATTATGGTCTATGTTAATGATGGTGATAGTGATAACAACAATAATAATGTTATCGATATTGGTTGTAATGATATGAATATAATTAGTGAGTAGTAAATGTAAATAATGTTTATAATATTAAAAATAAAATTACTAGTGTGGGTAGTAGTAATTATAGCTATATTAATTAAATATGACAGTAATGGTTATTATAAATTATACAAGTATATTATGATAACAATGATAACAAATAGGAATTAATACTAATATTAATGATAATGAGGAAACGCGAGCAAGACGGATGTGGAGGAGGGGGTGGGGGAGGCCAGGTAGTCCAGGGAGAAGGAGAGTACAAAATTATGGGGAGAGATGGAATCTAATAGGTATGTTAGCAGTTATAATCGTCATCTTGATTATAACATATAACATTGAAATTGTTGATATTAGCAGGTGGAACTGTGGGGGTTGGGAAATATCGGAAATACTGTAATGATAATGATTATTTTGATAATACTAGTAAATATACTTAGTGGCGCGCAACCAACACTCCCGTCCCAAGCCACAAGCCCGGCAAATCTAATGGAGCAACATCAAGTCGCATAAGAGGCAACCCACGGAGAGAGACACTGCACTTGCTGCCAAAATCTTCTTCGATGATGTATCAGTGGTGCCTGTGTTGTTGATCCAAACATTCGCAGGAAACCACGACTAAGCCCGCACTAATGACGACAGAACTGATACATCGCGGAGCCGGTGTGAGTGAGCTCTACCTCCGGGGGGCGCCAACCACGTACTGTATAACGACAGCATCCACGAACTCACCGGTACCAAGTTGTAACGACAGAATCATTACAAGGCCATAGACCATGGAGAGGACATAAAAACTGAGGGTCAACGTGAGAGCAGGGCTCATGAAGGGCCCACAATGACTTTGAGATTTTTTTTTTTAATCCTGATCGATGAGAATGAGTTTTGATGAAGGATGATGCTCGATTTCATAAGCAATGTTATATGTCAACATTTTTGGTATGCGCTGTCTTCTCTTTCTCTGCACTCTTCCTTGGAAGACAGTCTTTGTACATCCACTTGACTTCTTGTCACAATGTGCATCCTGTTTCCATTAGACATGTACTAATTCTATGGTAAAGCCTGTAACTTAGTGACACACGATTCCATTGTTACAATCGCTTGTTCTGTTTCAGTGAGTTGAATGTGACCCACAGATTGCGACCCCCCCCCCCCCCCCCCCCCCCCCCCCCCCCCCCCCCCTCCAAGAAGTACGGTGCAGAACTGCACGACGACGTCCGTGGTCAGTGCTAAGGGGGGTCAGCCGTGTGGACCCGTGACAGGGCAGTGCTCTAATGGCTGTACGCAGGGTGGACGGACCGCACCCTTCCTCTACACCCCTCTGTCAGACAGGTCAGAAAGTGGTGTCTCTGTGATCTTTGCTTCTGGTACTCTGTAACATTGTTGTTTCTGTTATTATCACCATTATTGTCTGCCCTTCCTCTTGTAACAATGTTGTGCTGTTATTATCATCATTATTGCCTGCCTTCCTCTGTACGATGTTGTTTGCTGTTATTATCTTCATTTTGTCTACTTCCTCTGTAAACGGATGATTGCTTGCTGTTATTATCTTCATTATTGTCTGAACTCCTCTGTAAACAATGTTGTTGCTGTTATTATCCTCATTATTGTCTGCCCTTCACTCTGTAACAATGTTGTTGCTGTTGTTTTTATCATCATTTATTGTCTGCACTTCCGCTGTAACGTTGTTGTTGCTGTTATTATCTTCATTATTGTCTGAATTCCTCTGTAACGATGTTGTTGCTGTTGATTATCATCATTATTGTCTGCCCTTCTCTGTTTAACGATGTTGTTGCTGATATTATCATCATTATTGTCTACCCTTCCTCTGTAACGATGTTGTTTGCTGTTATTATCATCATTTTTGTCTACCCTTTACTGTGCACTCTCTTATTGTTATGTTTTTAGTTACCGTTACTGGATAGAGAGTGGTGGGGGAAAATGCATTGAAACTGAACGGAGGAGGAAAGATGCCAAATTATATATGGCTGTATGATTTTCTTTTTCTCAACATACACGAGCTTTCCATGTAAGTTGATTTGACAATAAATATTGATTGTAGAGACACTATAAATTAGGCAGTTCTGGGCTCACCCCGGCTCCGCGTTGCTCCGCAGGCTTACCCAGAATGCCTAATTTATAGTTCTCTTATAAAAAAAACATTTACAAACATACATAATGTGTGGATTATTTGTTTTTAATAATATTTAGAAAACTTTTTGAGACTTAAGTTTTTGCCTTAATCCTTCGTTTTGCTTGATCAATAAACATAATTTTTCCACGCATAATTATCAAATGTGTGAATCAATTTTTGCAAATAATCTTCACTCTGTCGCATTACCGATCACCTCTGGGTCTTACTTGAGCCCTATGGCGCACCTAGGCCACACAAGTCTGGACCCAGAGGAGTCTCGTTATAACACGGCCTGATGTGAAGAGTTTTGAGGATATGCCTCTCATAATTGTTTGCCTGCTTTCTATTTGTTAATTTGGGCAACCCATCACCCCATTTTAGTGGTCCTTCCCATAGCCGCACCAGGCGCGAGCCTTTTTAGGTTTACGGGCGTTCTTAGCCGCCGCAGTGACCCATATTTGGGTTTACGGGCCGTTTCATAGCCGCGCCAGTTGGAACCCAATACGAAAAGTCGGGGAAGGATCACTTGAGGGCAGGGAAGAGGGCAAATTTAGAACTTTTCAATGCATGACAACAAGTACTTTAAAATAAACTACTGCAGGCATATCCTCAATGTTGTTATCTTCAAGATTTCTATTTTTACTGTACACAACAAACGCTTTTACAATTACATGGTGTATACTTGCATAGAGTTAAGTTGTTTTTTATTTTGTTAAAACAAACACCAAATGCCTAAATAAACTAAGTGTATCTTAATAGCTTTTTTGCACTACTTTTTAATAAATATTTGTTTTAAATGCTGTTAGATTTCAATATAAATGCAGAGATTTTAATAATAAAATTGGAAAAAAGATTAGTTGGGCTGTGGGGATATTTAGCCGCCTTAAATTTATACATTGCCGCGTGACGGCTAACGCCTGCACTAAAACGAAGCCGGTGGGGAATTTAGACGCCTAAATTTATACAATGCTGCGTGTCGGCCTAAAACGCCCTGCAGGTAAACGACGCCCTTACTCCGTTATGTGTAACCTCGACACCAACCAGCTAACAGTGCGACGCTTCGACTCGGAATTAAGCAGTTGGTACAAAGCGAGACTAGAATAGTAGAGTACTACATTAAAAGGCAGGCAAACCCTTCAGAAGTGAAGAGGAGTTGTATCCCCGGAAATGATGTAAAAATTAATTGTGTTTTATCCTTTATGAAAAAAATCGTCATCAAGTCTTACCAAGTCTTATTCAAGTTTTTATTAAAGTTCTATCACAGTTCTTATTTAAGTTCTTAAACAAGTTTTTATTCAAGTGTCACTTATCAAGTCATCGTACGATCTTAAACAAGTTCTTATTTAAGTTTTTTATTCAAGATTTTATTAAAGTCGTCATTAAGTTCTTATCAAGTCGTCATCAAGTTCTTATCAATTTCTTATTTAAGTTTTTATCAAGTCGTCATGAAGGTCGTCATCAAGTCGTTATCTAAGTTCTTATTAAAGTCACTTATAATATTTATTTTTGAGTTCTTGAAATATTACTGCATATCCAAGATGGATCAAAATGAGATTTTGTTGTTGGCAGTGTCTGGTATTCTTTTTTGTTCAGATTTTGTATGTTGTGCTGTGATTTTTTGGGCTGTTCTTCTGGTTTTGCTGTCTTGCTTTTTATTTGTTTTTATAAACGTAATAACCACCCCCACTCCAAACAGCAATGACGCCAAAAATGCAACTCTTTTTATCCCATATATCCTTGTATACTTTGGGTGTTGCGGGACTTGAATCAACTTGTTTGTTGTGGCTCTGGACACATAACTGTTGTTTTTTCATTCTTGGACGTTATTTGTGGTAAATCTAATTTTCTTTTTATGTTTTCACATCTGCTAATTTTTTCAATGCTTCAAATCGCACCCAGGTTTCGTTTCACGGGTCACTTCTCCATCAACATTTTTTGATTCTGCTCGGTCATTTCTAAGGAAATTAAAATCTATATGATTAAACGTAATGAAACCCCATAATTACTGGCGACAATAATGTTCAATATCTGTTAATTTAGATCCCATCCTAGAGATATATATGACTTGTTCTAAAACTGGGACTCCTGCGTTAAATCTAATAAAATCTTGTTCAGAATCAAATGGGCGGCAAATCTACTAACGGTTTCGTGTACAAACTCATGAAACAGTTTGTCCGAACACTTTTGTCCATCTAGACCCAGTTGCGCTTCATACCTGTTTTTGTGATAACTTTTACAATGTCTTGTGGCGACAATCTGTTGATCTGGTTCTATGATGAATTCATTTCCAAGGTACTGTTTTGTTTTTCCACACGCCGCCACACGAATACAGCCTTTCCTTTTGGCGCATTATAGCTTGGTCATCACTTGATTATTTGTAATCATTAAGTTCAGGAAGTAAAATCATCGACAGTTCATGTTTTATTAATAATTAAATATTATTTTATTTTTTAAAATGAGCACCGAAAAAACTGTTGCTCAGAACCTCGTATACCTTTTGGCGGTATTGGAGGTATAAGTGTTGGATACACAATGCTTGGTAAAAGATTGTTATGAATACAACCAGCAGATATGGCAAGCCTAGATTTTGAAGACTCAGCAAAGTTTTGATTGCATGTCATTACTGCTTCATTTGCTTCCGAAAGACACTTCTTGTTAAGCAAGGAATAATTCCAGAAATATAATTATGTAAAATCTGGGAAAAATTACCATTTATAAATAATGGCTTCACTCGTAATGATGATAGGCGGCGACTGTGGTTTCAACGCGCTTGCTGTCAGCGGAAAGTAATTACGGCGTTTAGTAGTAAACTACATAATAACGATGAGTGAAAAAAGACATAACACAGAGCTATGGAGCAACTAGCCGCTGCACAAGACCCTATGAAAAGCAAAGAATGGTGCAGTTAGATTTTTATTAACGACAGACAGACCTTAATAAACAGGGACATGCAGCTTACACATTTATAGATGTTGACCAGGCTATAAAAGAATATTTTCTAGTAACAGGCAACAAGTTAGAAAACATTGCCCGCCAACCAAAATTCAGACGACTTTTATTCAAACACATCAGAAAAACAAAGATGCCAAGAAATATTGTTTATTGTCGCTTTGTGAATCGACTGCTGTTGTATTTTGTTGCACAAAGTATTGGCTGAAATAAAAATGAACTAGATCTATTATTCTCCAAAAGGATATTGGAAGGGATTTAAAAATGCTTAGCCAAGCAGCGGGTAATTGTCAGGGATCAAACAGCAAAAGATTGGTTATCTAAACAAGCGGATTGTGGCAATTTATTTACCTGAGCCTCCTAAACAGAATACAGAGACCACACTTTGTGAATATAAACTCCAAACGACACCCATCAAATGGGATCTTCTATATTTACCCCATGATAATTTACTAGACGAAAAAAGATTTAAGTACGCAATTACAGTCATTGAAATAGCTTCAAGATAAAATGATGCGGAAACCATTAACACTAAGAGTGCTTTGCTGTGCTGTTGCTATACAAATGATTATATCACGAGGCTTTAACTTATCCAGCATGATTTCAAGTTGATGATGGAAAAGAATTTAAAGGCCAAAGTGAATCGAATTATGTTAAATACATAGAGTTACTATTATAATGTGGCTTTCCGGGTGTTCACAGATCACAGGGTTTGGTTGAAAACTTTAACAAAACAGTTATCTGGAAAGACTTTTCTCACATACCAGTATCTCGAGAGCTGATTGACAATATCTCGCAACACGAATGGGTAAAAAAGACTGCCCTCAGTTTTGCGCGCAATGAAAAATGAAGAATTTAAAGGCTTTAAACCAGTCACAAGCAAATCAGAAAACAATCATTAATTTGTTGCTATTGAAGAGTCTTCATCAGGCAAAACTATTACCATTTGGTTTAAGTGAGTTTCCTTTATTCACCGGGGGAGGAAGAAGCGGAAGGGGAACTCGATCAGGGAAACAGATTGACAGTTTGGAAGTGTTGATCCATATGAGATTAAAAAAAAAATTGTGAAAATGAATCCGCCTGTGTATTATTTACGAGAAACTGACAAAACAAACGACCAGCCCCCCAGAAAGATTCTTTTGTGAAGGAAGAACTGCAGGATAATCCCGCCTAGACACAGTCTCACAATCGTTAGTTAATTTAGGCAAATACATTTGAGTTTAAAATGGAAGTCAAAAAGCAAAAAAGAGTTTTCAAAATTAATACGTACAATTATCTGCTTATAATATTATTATCAAAAAAATATTTAATGAACATTGACAATCCTTATGACAGACAATCGATTACTAACCCAATCCCTTGATTCTGATATTTTGATATGGAAAAATCAAAATCTTGAAATGATAAAAAAATTGAAGACATTTAGAGTATATGAATGAGAAAATAATAATGATTTGGCTATACTTGGATAATGATATAGTTGAGCTTCTGATAACACTTGACCAAACAGAAAATCCATGAAGACTTTATGATTATACTCATTCTCAGTGCCCCAGTTGCATATTGTTTACTCTGTGGAATTAACAAATACTCTTTTTGTGTTAGTGGTCACAAGAGACAGTTTTGTTACAAATGTTGTATTATCATCATGCCAGATTAGGATCGTAGTTTGTTAATTGTCATGATGAAAGTCTTTTTTTGAACAATGCTCTTTGTAGTTGTCATGTGTGTGATATGTTTGACTGCACACACTGCGAGATATTCCCTTAGCTTTTTTATGGTACTTGTTTGACAAGCAAGATGTACAATTTCGACCGTAAATCAAAATATAATCCTTGATCACACATCCAGATAATTCATCCTTCTTCTTACCTAAAACCTTCTTTATTACATAATGAATGCAAAGGTGAATCTTTTTTAGGGTAATCAGATGTGGTCGTACCATTCCAGCATGCTCTTTTGCTTACTTCTATTTAAATGTCTTTGTAAATAATCTTAGTAGCGGATCTGTGATTACAAAGGGAATCTGTATCCTGGTGTACCAAAGATAACTCTGGACTCTGGATACACTGGGTTTTAAGTAGTCGTAAAGAAATTCTAACATAAAAGCTTCGACGCTCTAAAGCAGCGGGTAAACCAATAAAAACAGGTATGACCAATTTGACTTTCTTTTTTTGCATCATTATTCCAAAAAAGTGATCATGAAATCTTCTGAAGTCTTGGTAGTTGGGTTTTTGACACCAGCTTATTTGGCATCGTTTTCCTCTAGTTGACCAATCTGACATCTTTGCGCTTGTGCGGATTTTACATAGTCTTTCCAAACAGCTTTCTTGTTGTGCATCAACTTGAAAAAGTCTTTTCTGAAGCATCTGCGGATTTAGTTCTGATATCAGTTGTTCTTCATGATGTATGGTTTTCATGAACTGTTCTTGATCAAATGCAATTATACGATGATACTGCTGTTAAACATTTAAAACCATGTCTTAAATAAAATTGGAGAAGGTCTGTATTGACAGACATAATTTTTTTTGTCTCGAAGATTGGCACAAGTTTAGGCGTTATGTCATTGACACTTTTAGGGGTTTTCTGCCGCTAATGGATAGTCATTATTGAAGGACATGAAGTTCATGAGGATATTCTAAATCAACTATCAACGAATAAAGCCTTGCGGTTGATTGCTTCTAGACTCTGTAGCCATTTTAAAAAACTTTTGAATGTCTTTTACACCTCTGTGAACATTTTAAAGTTACGTAATGGGAAACTAGTGATTTGACTCATAGCCAACCATACAGTATGTTTGCATCTAAATAATAAGATAGTTAGAAAGTTTTACTTGGATCATAGTTGTCTAGGTATTTGTTGATTGAGTTACAGTCATGGGTGAGACGCCCATACTAATTCCGCCACCACGCAATCCGTTTTCAATCATCTGACGCATTGGTAGGTTCAGACAAACAAGGTCAATCTGCTACACCAGTAACTATTTTAAAGATTGCGTCCCAACTCATCCAGGAGCAGAAATATAATGCGCAGGAATCTAGACTATTATGTTTACATGCAGTCTTTCTGTAATTTCATAGATATCCGCCAACAAACAGGTATCCGCCATTAAATAGGAATCATGATGTTCCATTGTTTCCACTCCTACTCTGCCACGCCTTCTTGTGATGCTGGTAATCGCAGTCGCTATTGTCTTTCCTCTAAGACTATATAAGAACGCACCTTTGGAGGAAGTGAGTCTTCATCAAACCTTTCCCAACTGTTCCATGTACTCATTAGGATAAACGCCTTTTTACAAGTGTTGGGTCAAAATAGTGTTCTGTATTTGGGCAGCGAATTTAAAGATCCTGCTTGTGACTCTAGAAACTCACCATCAGGTGTTGCATAGGTCATAAAAAGATAAATTATTTAAGTGAAACACATGTACTTTTTCTGATGACCCTGCGCAATGCATGACACCCTGAAATCGCTAGTTTACTGCTTGGCTATTATAACGTTGGGAATCATAACCTCGAAGTTATGAAGAATATAGGAAGCCTCCAAGTCCTAGGATCAAACTTTAGTTTGAAGATTGCAATTGTTATGTGCTGCTCTCTGAAATTCTACGCCTATTGTGATCATGGTCCTTTTCTGTTGGGATTTAAAACTTTCAGGGGTTAGCTCTTATCCACAAATCCAACAGAGAGTGGGCTGAGTCATCAGCGAATATTGCGTACTTCTGGGGTCATCCTAGATCGGATATGGTCTAGATTATTAGAACAGGACATTCTACGAACTTATTGCATGCGTTTTAAAAAATGTTTTGCTGCATGTGAGTCCTCTGTAATATTTCCAAAAAAACCCCAAAAAAAAAAAAAAGGAAAAAAATTTTTTTAAAAAAAAAAGGGGGGGAAAGGGGGAAAGGGGGGGGGAAATTTGGGGGGGAAAAAAATTTTTTTCCCCCCCCCCCCCCAAATTTTTGGAAAAAAAAAAAAAAAAAAAAATTTTTTTAAAATTTAAAAAACCCCCCCAAAATTTTCCCCCCCGGGGGTTTAGGTTTTAAAAAAAAAAAAAAATTTTTTTTTTCCCCCCCCCAAAAAAAAAAAAAAAAAGGGGGTTTAAAAGGGGTTTTCCTAAATTATAAAATTTTTTTTAAAAGCCCTTTTAATTTTTTTGGGTTTTTTTTTTTTGGGGGGGTTTTTTTTTTTTGGGGGGAAAAGGGTTTTTTTGGGGGTTTAAAAATTTAAAAAAAAATTTTTTTTTTTTTTTTAAAAGGGGGGTTTTTTACCTGGGGGGGGCCGGAAAAAAAAAAAAATTTTTTTAAAAAGGGTTTGTTTAAAAAAAACCCTTTTTGGGGGAAATTTCCCTTTCCCCCCCAAAAAAAAAAACAAAATCGGGGAAAAAGGGGGTTTTTAAATTTTTGGGGGCCCTTTAAAAAAAACCAAAAAGCCGGGCCAACGGGGAAATTTTTTTTTGGGGAAAAAAAACCAAAGGGTTCCGGGAAAATTTTTTTTAGGGGGAAATGGGGGAAAAAGTTTTTTGGGGGAAACCCTTTTTTTAAAACCCCAAAATTTTTTTTTTGGGGGGGGCCCCCCCCCGGGGTTTTAATTTATCCCCCTTTTTACCCTTTTTTTTTTTTTAAGGGGGTTTTTGCCTTTTTTTTTTTTGGGTCCAAAATTTTTTTTTTCCCAAAAATTTTTTTTTCCCCCTTTTTTGGTTTTTTTTAAAAAAATTTTTTTTTTCCCCAAAAGGAAAAAGTTTTTTTTAAAAAAAAACCCCCCCAAAAAAAAAAAACCCCCCAAAAAAAAAAAAAAAAAGGGGGGGGGGGGGGTTTTTTTCCCCTTTTTTGTTTTTCCCCCCGAAAAGGGGGGGTTTTTTTCGGCCCCCCCCTTTTTTTTTTTTGGGGAACCTTAAAAGGGGGGGGTTTTTTGGGGTTTTAAAAATTTGGGGGGGTTTTTTAAAAAAATTTGGGTTTTTAAAAAGGGTTTTTTTTTTTTTGGGGCCCGCTTTTTTTTCCCCTTTTTTTTTTAAATTTTTTTTTTTCCCCCATTTTTTTTTTTTAAATTTTTTTTTTGGGGGGGCCCATTTAAAATTTTTTTTTTTTTTTTTTTTGGGGCCCCTTTTTTTTTTTTTCCCCCCTTTTTTTCCTTCCCCCTTTGTCTTTTTTTTTTTTTTTTTTAAAAAAATTTTTTTTTTTTTTTTTTTTTTTTTTTCCCCCCAAAAAAACCCCTTTTTTTTTGGGTTTTTTTTTCCCCTTTTTTTTTTCCCCCTTTTTTTTTTTTCCTTTTTTTTGGGGGGTTTTTTTTTTTTTTCCCCCCTTTCCTTTTTTAAAAAAATTTTTTTTTTTTTTTTTCCCCTTTTAAATTTTTTTTTTTTTTTTTTTTTTCCCCGGTTTTTTTTTTTTGGGAAATTTTTTTTTTTTTCCCCCCCTTTTTTTTGGGGGTTTTTTTTTTTTTGGGGGGGTTTTTTTTCCCCTTTTCCGGGTTTTTTTTTTCCCCCCCTTTTTTTTTTTTTCCCTTTTTTCCTTGTTTTTTTTTTTTTTTTTTAAAACCCCCCAAACCCCTTTTTTTTTTTTGGGTTTTGGGGGGAAAAAAGGGGGCGTTTTAAAAACCTCCTTTGGGGGGGTTTTTTTAAAAGGCCCTTTTTTTTTTTTTGGGGGGGGTTGGCCCCCCTTTTTTTTTTCCCCCCCTTTTTTTTTTAAAAAAAAAAATTTTTTTTTTTTTTTTAAATTTTAATTTTGGGAAAAAGTTTAAAAAAACTTTGGGTTTTTTTTTTTTTTTTTTTTTCCTTTTAAAATTTTTTTCCCCCATTGTTTTTTTCCCTGTTTTTCCCAAAAACCCCTTTTTTTTTAAATTTTAAAATTTTTCCAAAAGGGGCCAAACCACCCCTTGGGCCCATTTGGGGAACCCTTTTCCCCTTTTTTTTTTTTCCCCCCCCCCCCGGGGGGTTAAAACCAAAAAAAAACCCCCGTTTTTTTTTAAGGCCCCCAAAAATTTTTTTTCAAAAATTTTAAATTTTAAAAACTTTTTTTTTTTTCCCCCCAAAAAAAAAAAAAAAAAGGGGGGGGGAAAAAAAAAAAAAAAAAAAAAAAAAAAAAAAAAAAAATTTTTTTTTTAAAAAAAAAAAAATTTCTTTTTTTAAAAAAAAAAACCCCCCCAAAAGTTTTAAAAAGGGGGAAAAAAAATTTGAAACCCGGGGAAAAAAAAACCCAAAAAAACCTTGGGGGGGAAAAAAAAAAAATTTTTTAAAAAAGGGGGGGGAAAAAAAGGGGAAAATTTTTTTTTAAAAAAAATTTTAAAATTTTTTAAATTTTTTTTTTTAAAAATTTTTTTTTAAAAAATTTTTCCCTTTTTTAAATTTTTGCAGGGGTTTCGGGGGGGGAAAAAAAGGAAAGGGGGGAAAGAAAAAAATTTTTTTTTGGGGGAAAAATTTAAAAATTTCCTTTTTTTTTTAAAAATTTTTTTTGGGCCCCAAGAAATTTTTTTTTTTAAAAAAAAAAATTTTCCCCCCTTTTAAAAAGGGGAAAAAAAAAAAAACCCCCCAAAAAAGGGGGGGTTATTTCGGTTTTTTTCCGTAAAAAAAAAATTTTTTTTTTTTTTTTTTTTTTTCCCCCCAAAAAAACCCCCCCCGGGGGGGAAAAAATTTTTGGGGGCCCTTTTTTTTTTTTAAAAAAAAAAAAAAAATTTTTTTTTTCCCCCCCTTTTGGGGGGGTTTTTTTAAAAAGGATTTTTTTTTTCCCTTTTTTTTAAAAACCAAATTTTTTTTAAAAAAAAGGGGGGGAAAAAATTTTTTTTAAAAACCTGGGTTTTTAAAACCCAAATTGAAAAAAAAAAAACCCCCCTTTTTTGGGGGGGGAAAAAAAATTTTTTTTTTTTTTTTTTTTTTTTTTCCCCCCCCGGGGGCCTTTTTTTCCCAAAAAAAAGGGGGGTTTAAAAAAAAGGGGGGGCCCCTTTTTTAAAAATTTTGGGGGTTCCCCTTTTTTTTTTTTAAAAATTTTTTTTTTTTTTAAAAAAAATTTTTTTCCCCTTTTTTTTTTTTTTTTTTTCCCCCCCCCCCGGCTTCCCTTGGAGGAATTGGGGGGGGGTTTAAACCTCGGGGGGGAAAAATTTTTTTTGGGGGGGCCCCCCCCCGGGGGGGGGGGGTTTTTGGGGGTTTTTGGGGGCCCCCCCCCCCTTTTTTTAAAAAAAAAAAAAAATTTTTTGGGAAAGGGTCCCGGGGGAAAATTTTCCCCCCCTTTTTTGGGGGTTTTTTTTCCCCCCCCCTTTTTTTTTTTTATAAAAAAAAAATTAAAAAATTTTAATTTTTTTTAAAACCTGGCAGGCCATTAAAGGGGAAAATTTATGATTTTTTTTGTTTCCTGGAAAACGAAATGAGTAAAAATAAACCTTTCCCCACCTTTAAAATTTGGGGCTACCGTGAATTAACGGGAAATTAAGGTCAAATCATTTTATCAATTTTTTGGAAAGAACCCCCCGAATTTAAAAGCCCCTAATGATTTTGAAACAAAAGAGGGCCCCTTTTTTTTTTTAAAAAAACGAGAAGGAAAACCTTTTTCAGTTTAAAACTCTAAACCGCCCCCTTAAAAGTTTTTAAAAAATAAAAATTTTAGACAAAGGCTAAAGGGGTTAGCGAAAAAAAATGGGCCTTGGCATTCAAAACCCCAAATTAAGAGGGAAAGGGCATTTGGGCAAAAACTTCAAAAACACTACAAGAATTTCCCAACAGAAAAACCAATCAAAACTGGAACTTAAAGATTTAAAAAAACCAGCAGCCCAAAAAATTAATACAAGAAAAGAAAAACCATTTTTTTTAGAAAGAAACAGCTTAAAAACTATGCCCGATCCCCCGTTTACCTATGAGAGAAAAAAACGGCCCTTAATATGCTTTGAGAAAGCCTGAGGCTTTTTAAACCCAAACCCAATTTAGAAAAACTGGGTGAATGATGGGGCATATAAAAAAAAGAAAAAAAAAAAAAATTTGTTGAGGCTGATGACCAAAATTTGGGGCCCTTGGTTGTTAAAAAAAGAATAAAAAAAGACAAAAAGATCTTGAAAAAGAGAGATCAGAAAAAGACTAGAAGTTTTGGTCTAAAAACCCGAAAACCCAATTAAAAAACTAAATGGGAGCAGAAAAGAGAAACTACCCAAAAGAATTTTATATGAAGCCCAAAAGGGTTAGCAAAAACCGAAAAAAACACGGTTTAGGGGGCAAGGTGTCAATTAGCAAGTGTTAAACAGTTTTAGGATTTGAAAATAAGTCCCACTGGTGTTGGCTATTAAGGGGGTTTGGGGGGGGCGGGGATTTGCCCCGGCCCCAAATTCCCCCCCCCCCGATAAACCCATGGGTTTAAAAAAAACAATTTGGACCACCTTCCCCTTTTAAAAAAAATTTTTGACAAAGGGCCATAGATTCTTTCGGGGTATTAAGGGGGGTTCGTTGGGCTGGTTTTTTGTCTACTGCAAGAAAGTAGTTGGCTTTAGGGCCGAGAAATTATGGACATTTATTTGGGCTTATTTTTGGGGGTTACTTTTAGTAAGATAAAGACCAAGTAATCCTGGGGCCCAGTTTAATCCAAAACAAGTGTGCTTTTCATATTCAGGGGTTCCCCCTTTTTTCAAGGGGGTTTGGGGTTTGGGGTTGGGTTTTTTGGGGTTTATTTGGGGGGACTTTTTTTTTTTTTTTTTTAATTTCTGGTTTAAGAATTTATGCGTTTTTTCCAACCTTCTTCTTTCCCCCAAAAAAGGATTTCATTTTTTTATTTTTATTATTGTTCAAACTGGAGCCTGAGGTCAAAAAGGGCTTTGTAAAACCCCCAGTGCCGAAAGAAAAGTCTACTTTCGATCTTGCTATTGAAAACATTTTGGTCCCTTTTTAAATTATTTAAAAGGCCCAATTTCAATTGCAAAATTTTAAAGGGTCCTCAAAAATTTGCTAAATTTAATTTTTTTGGGGCTAAAAGCCATTTAGAAGGATAAATTTATGTTAATTTTGTTTGTGCTTGCAAACCCTAGGCAAACCCCAAAAAAATAAGTACGTTTTGAGTCGTTTTTTCCCGTTCTTTTCCCCGCTTTTGTTTGGGCCCTTAGAATTTCCCAAAATAAATTTTGGGCCCAGCTGTTTTTTGCCTTGCTCTATGGACCCGGGGTTTGAACAGTTGTGCCTGAAAGAAAGATGTGTAAGGAGGTTTCCCAAACCCATGGGTTTTACTTTCTTGACGCCCAAAAATAAAGGGTGCCTAAACCTTGATTAAGACCCAACTTTTTAAAAAATCTGTCTTTGGGTCAAATATAAAATTTCGTTACGGGCCTTTAAAAAGATTGAAATTTCTATTCTTTTTGCTGAATGGATTAAACGTTTTGTCATTTGGTAATCCCCCTTCCCAGTTCAGATAAAAAAGTCTAAAGGGTTTGTTTTAAAATTTAAAATCTATCATGGGCCTCACCAAAGGTTCAGGATGTTTTAATGATCGCATACGACACTCCACCCCCAGTTTTAGCCAAAAAAAAAGCAAAGTTTAAAATGGTTCTGAAAAAAACTTTCATTTTGGATGAACCCGAACCACACTTTCGCGATGTGTCTTTTTTTAAAAGGAGGGTTAAGATATCTGTTTAATTTTGGGGGCCCAAAAAATTTTCTTGAAAGGCGTAGACGAGTCCCCAGAAATGTCAGGGTTCAGTTTTTATATTTTTAAGTTTTTAGTGCGGCCCCCCAGAAAATTTTTCTTTGTTTTTGGAAAAGCACTCATTTTAAAAATTTGTTTTAAAAAAGTTTTTTAACAATAAACAACCCCAAGACAGTCCTTGTTTTTAGAATAAAGCTATTGATAATAAGGGAACCCCAAAAGGGGGCTCTCCTGAAATATTTTTTTTACAAAGTCGTTTTGGTTTAATATAACTGAATCCAAAAAAATAATAAGATTTAAAAAAAATTTTATAATAGAGGAAACTTGTTTGCCGTTAACCATACTGATGGTTAATTTTGGGTTTTGCTCGCCCAAAGAAGCAATGAGGAAAAATTCGACATTACTCTCAAAATTAAAAAGAAAATTTTAAAATTTAAGTTACTTCAAAAAATGAAGAAGAAGTAGGTTACCCCTTTTTTATGGGAGTTTTTTTAAATTTTTAGGTTTCCAACTGGGCAATCCCTTTTTTATAGTTTGGCACCCGACAAAACTATTTTGAGGGAGTTTTCCGCTCGATCTTTCCCTTACATTCATTACTCTATGTTCATTTGGCGAGGGGGCCACTGATGAAAACTTATATGAGGGAAAGGGGCCCTCAAACTGTTTTAAGAGCTCTTCCATCGGGGAAAAGCGGGCATTTTTGCGATTATAAAAATTATACAATTCCATAAAATTTTCAAATTTAAAAGATTAGCTTGTGGGAGGGGGCAGATATTTTAATATAAAAAATCACAGATAAAACAGGGAAAATCGTTAAAAAGTTTATAACCTGCACTTTGGGTTTTTGAAATAAAATAATACGTTGTTTTAAAAAATTTTTCACGGGGGACCCGAAGAATCGGGGGTTACTTTTGCGCCCGAGGGTGTGTAACTTTAAAAATTTTAAAAAAAACCCTTTCAACGTTTAAGGGGAAATTTTTTAACCCAAAAAGGTTGGGGATAAAGGGACTTTTATGGTTTTGAAATACACTTAAAGTTTTTATAAACGCCCAAAGAGGTTGGGCGAAACCTTTTAAAAAGGATTTAATTAAAAAAAAATACGCATGTAGAAGCAAAATTAAAGGGGGTCAGTATGAAAATTAAAATAGTTTTGAAAAATGACCCAAAAAAGGACTTAGAACCATATTTAGAATTTGGGGCATAAAATTTTTAATTTTTTAAGCCCCCTTTTTCATTTTTGGGAAACCCTCAAAAAAATTTCAGAAAAAGGGATTAAAATCTGGCCCTTTACATGTAAGTCCTTTGCCAAGGGACAACGTTTGGAAAAAGATCGAAATAAAAAAAAGGTTTTGGGGAAAAAAAGTTTCATCCCCCACAGAAAAGGAAAAGGTTTTTTTTAAAGAAAGTTCTACAAAAATTTTCAGTTCATTCCCCGCACAAAATTAGGAGGGCACGTTTTACAATTTATATTTAAAAATTTTTGTCTTTAAAAAATGAGGCCAAAAAATGGAGCTTGGGGGTCAGTGACAATCTTATGAAAGGAATTCTTATTTAAACTGGCAAAAAATTAGACGTTTACAAACTTAAAGTTACTTTTCGGGGTTCTTTACAAAGGCGGGATATTAAGGTCCCTAACAAAAAGCAACCCAAAAAAATATTAGTCTTAAAAAAGGAAAAGATCTTTCAGAAACCCCCCCCCCCCCCCCCCCCCCCCCCCCCCCCCCCCCCCC
>JAMYXO010006672.1:0-5000 GCA_033310375.1 Conus canariensis | reverse complement strand
TTTTTTTTCCCCCCAAACCCTTTGCATTTTAAATGTATGTTTTGTGTTTTGGTGTGTGTTTTGGGTGCTGTGTGTGTGTGTTGTTTTTTTTGGGGGTGTTTTGGGGTGTGTTTGTGTGGTTTTTTGTGTGTGGAACCCCCTTTACCGAAAATCCTGTGTGTTTTTTTCTTTTTAAAATTTTCTTTTCTCCCTTTTTTTTTGGGAAAAATTTTTAATCTTTTTAATTTTTTGGCGGGGGAAAGGGGAAAATTTTTTGGGAAAAAAGGGCCCGGGCCCCCAAAATACCGTTTTTTTTTTAAAAATAAAGCTTTTCTTGGTTCGGATTTTCTGAGTGTTTCTTCTTTTTCCCCTCTTTTTCCCCTTTCTTTCTCCTCCCCTCTCTCTCTTTTCCTTCCCCTTCCCCCCCCCCTCCTCCTCCCCCCCAAAAATTAAAAAACCCCTTTTTTTTTCCCCCCTTTCCAAACCCCCTTTCCTTTTTTTCCCCCCTTTCCCCTTTTTTTTAAAAACCCAAAAACACCCCCCCCCCCAAAAAAAAACCCCCAAAAACCCTTTTTTTTTTTCCCCAACCCCCCAAACCCCCCACCACCCCCCCCACCAAAAAACAAAAATCCCCCCCTTTTTTTCCCCCCCCTTCCCCTTTTCCCCCCCCAAACCCCCATTTTTCCCTCCCCAAAAAATTTTAAAAAAAATTAAAAACCTTTTTTTTTCCCCCAAACCCCCCTTTAAACCCCCCAAAACCCCCCCCAACCAAAAAAAAAAACCCAAAAAACCCCCCTTTTTTTCCCCCTTTTTCCCCTTCCCCCACCCTTTAACCCACCCCCCCTTACCAAAATTTAATTTTCCCAAAGGGCCCCCTTTTTAAAAATTCCCCCTTTCCCCGTTTTTAACCCCCCTTTTTGTTAATTTTTCCCCCCTTCCCCTTTTAAAACCAAAATTTAACACAACCCCCTTTAAAAACCCCAAACCCCCCCCCCCTTCTTAAAAACCCCCTTTTGAAAACCCCCGGGATTTTCCTTCCCCCTAACCCCCCCCCACCACCCCCCCCCCCCCCCCCAAACCCGGGCCCCCCAAACCCACACAACCCACAAACACAAACACCCACCCCCAACCCCCCACACCCACAAAAAATTTTTTTTCCCATTTTTTTTTTCCCCCCCCCCCCCCCCCCCCTTTTTTCTTTTCTCAAATTTTTTCCCCCCCTTTCCCCCTAAACCCCCCCCCCCCCCCCCCCCCTCCCAATTTTTCCTCAATAAGTTTGGGTCCCTTTTGTTTGGGGGGGTTTTTTTACAGCATTTTTTTTTTTCCCCCAAAACCCCCCCCAGAAAAAAAAAATTAAAAAAAAAATTTTTCCCCAAAAAAAAGGAAAACCCCCGGGGGGAAATAATTCACGTTCCCTTTTCCTTTTGCGGGAAATTTTGATTTTAAAAAAGTCCTTTTGGGAAAAAATTTAAGATTTTCCCTCCCCCCCAAAATTTTAAGCCTTTTTTTTTGGGGTTGGGGGGGTTTGGGTTTTGGGGGGGTTTTTAAAGATTTAAAGCTTTTTTAAAATTTTTTAAAAAAATTTTTAAAAAGGAAAAAATTTTTACCCCCCGGGCCAAAAACCCCCCTTTTCCCCCCTCCCTTTCCCTCCCCCCCCCTTACCCCCCCCCCCCCCCCCCCCCCCCCCCCATTCCCCCCCTTTGGGGAAAACAAAAAAAACATTTCCCCTTTTTAAAATTTCCCAACTCCTTCCTTTCTTTTCTTATTCTCCCCCTCTCCCCTCTCTCCTCCCCCTTCTCTTTTTCCCTTTTCCCCTCCTCCTCTCTCTCTCTTTCTCTCGTCTGTTTTGTCGGGCCCCCTCTCTCTTTTTTCTCTTTTTTGCCCTTTTCCCCTTTTCGGTTTTCTCTCTGTCCCCCCTTTTTTTCTCTCCCCCCTCTCTCTTTCCCCCCCCTCCCCCCCCCTTTTTTCCCCCCCCTTTCTCCTCTCTTCCCTTCCCCCCTCCCCCTCTCCCCCCCCCTCTTTTTCCCCCCCCCCCCCCTCTCTCCCCTCCCCCCCCTCCCCCTCCCCTCTCCCTTTTTCTTTTCCTTTTTTTTTTTTTTTTTTTTTCTCCTTTTCCTCCCCCCCCTTTCTCCCCCCCTCCCTCTCTCCCCTCCCCCTTCTCCTCTCTTTTCTCTCCTCCCCTCCCCCCCCTCTTTCTCTCCCCCCCCCCCCCTCTCTCTCCCCTCTCCTCTCTCTCTCTCTCCTCCCCAAAAAGGGAGAGCTTTGGGAAAAAGGAGGGGAAGGGGGAAATTTATCCCGGGTTTTTTTTGGGGGAAACTATCCCCCCTTTGGGCCCATGAAAAATTAAAAAAAGGGGGGGAAAAAACCCCCCCGCGAAAACGTGAGGGGGGCCCATGGGGAAAGGGCATGTCTTTTTTTCCCCAGGCCGGGGGGAAAAGTGTTTCTTTCTTTTTTTTCTTTCTTCCTTTTTTTTTTCTGGGAAAAATTTCAGAAAAATTTAGGGGTTTTGGGGCCCCTGATTTAATTTTGGTTTTGGGAAAAAATTGGGGGGCGGGGGTTGGGGCCCTTTGGGCATTTACCAGCAAGCTGTGCTCTCCTCTTTCCCCCTCAAAAACCCCGTTTTTTCCCGGGGGAAGGGATTTGGGAAAATCCCCAGCAGAAAAAACCCCAACATTTTTGGGCCCTTTCTGCAAACGCAAAACCTCACATATGCGTTTTTGCGATTTTGTTCACACACCCCCAACGCATGCACACACACACACACACAAACACAAAACAAACACACACACACACACACACCCACAAACACACAAGCCCACACACCACGCACGCAGGCAAGCAAACAAAATCCCCCAAACCACACACCCCACACACACACCCCACACACACACCCCCACCCCACACAAACCCCAAAAAACACACACACCCAAACACACACGGGGAAAACAGCCCAAAAAGAAAAAATTCCCCAAAAAGTTATTCAGCCAAAAAAAAAAAAAAAATCGAAAATGCAGAAAAATGTTGATTTTTCTGGGGAAAATTTTTTCCCCCAAATGACTTTTTTTTTAAAATGGGGGAAAAAAGGATCATTCTCCCCTTCCCCACGGGGGTTTTAAAAACAGCTTTTGGGGAAAACAAAAAAGGGAAAGCTAAAAAAGGGCTCTGAGTTTTTTTTTGGGCCCCATTTTGAGGGGTTTTTAAAACTGCCCCCCCCAACAATTTTTTTTTTTTCCCCTTTCCCCTCGGGTCATCCAAGTTCGGGGGCCCAAAACCCCAAAAAAAAAAAAAAAAAAAAAAAAAAAAAACAATAAAAAATTTTTTCCCAAGGGGGGCCCAGCTGTAAACCCCTTTGTGCCAGGCGGGGGGTCTGAAAAAAATTTTTTCCTGTCAAAAGGCAATTGGGGGAATTTGGGGGTTTTATGCGTTTCTCCCCCCCCCCTTTTTCCCCCCCCTCCCCCCCCCCCCCGGGGCTCTTTTTTCTCACTCTCTAAAAAATCTCCTTTCTCCCCCCGTCTCTTCTTTTCTGTTGTCTGCTTCTGTTTTGGGGGGCTGTCTCTCTCTCTCTCTCTTTTTTCTCTCTCTCTCTTTTTTTCCCCTTTTCCCCCTTTTAAAAAACAGTCCCTAAAATCTATTTTCCCCGTTTTGCCCCTAAAAAACTGTCGGGCCCCTCTGTCTATTTTCTCCCCGCGTTTCCCCCCTTTTCTCTCTCTCTCTTTTCCCTCCCCCCTCCCTTTTCTCTCTCTCTCTCCCCCTTCCCCTCCCCCTTTCTCCCCTTTTCCTCTCTCTCTCTCTTTTTCTTTTTTTACACTTTTCCAAATTCCCCGTTTTAGTTCAAAATTTTCCCCGGGGGCGTTACCAGACAAAAGGAAAGGTTTTTCGGGGTAAAAACCCTTTTTGACAGGCTTCCTCGGAGAGTTAGCAAAGGGGTTTTGGGAAATGGGTTTTTTTTTTCCCTTCTCATATCATTTGGGCCCCTTTTCTCTTTTTCCCCTAAAAGTAGTAACGGCCCGCCAGGAAAAAGTTTGCCTTCTTTTCTTGCCCCCTGTCTGCGAAAAAAATGTTGGTTCCAAAACCGCCCGGAAAATTTGGGGAAAAACACGGGGCCCAATTCAAAAAACCCCCTTTCCCTTAAAAAATTTTTTTAGGTTTTTCCCCCTTTAAGAAAAAAAAGTGTTACAAAGATCACAAACAAAACCCCCCCCAAAACACCCCACACACAAGCAAAAAGAAAAACCCCACACGCCCCCAAAACAACACCCCCCAACCCCCCACACACCCCCCAAAAAACCACAAAACCACATACCCCAACACACAACAAAAACTATCAAACCCCCTATATATATTTTATTTATTTTTATTTTATGTATTATTTTATAAATAATATATATTTTTTAAAATATATTATAAATACCACATAGAAAAAGGGGACCGGGGGGGGGGGGGGGGGGGCGGGACGAAAAGACAGACAGAGAAAAAAAAAAAAAGGGTTTTGGGGGACGAGACATAAAAAGAAAAGATTGATGTTAGGAAAAATGAAAGGGGGGGGAGATAGACTAAAGTTTTTTGGTTTAAATTTTTATAGATGGGGGAGATAAAAAGGGGACATGAAAATAGAAGATTGATAAAAAAGGGAAAGATATAGACGGGAAATTTTAGATGATAGATAGATGATTGTTTTAAGATAGGTAGATGATAGACCCCCCTTTTGAAAAGATAGTTTTATATTTTGGGGAGTTGAAGACTGATATGTTGATAGATAGATTGAAGAAAAGGGGGATGATGGGACTAAAAGGGGAGATAGAAATTTTTAGATGGGTTTAAAGATAGGAAAAGATAGATAATTGATAGATAGGTAGTGATAAAAAGACTTGTAGAAAGATAAAATTTTTATAGGTAATGAAAAAATTTTACTGTGGGAAAAAAAAATTTTGGGAAATAGGTAAGTAAAAAAGGGCTGACTGTAGTTTAGATAGCTTTTAAAAATAGGGGGGGTGGCAGACTGAATTTTGATAGTTTAGATT
>JAMYXO010006671.1:0-13238 GCA_033310375.1 Conus canariensis | reverse complement strand
TGCTTTTCCGTGTTAAAAATGAAATATGTGTGACTTGTATGTGTTTTGCCGTGTTAAACTAAAAATTAATGGGGTAAACTTCCCTATGTGCTTCCCTTTGTTAACCCCGGGAAAATATGTGTGGACTTGCTATGTGAGGGCCGTTTTAAACACTGAAATATGTGTAAACTTGCTATGGGGTGTCCCGTTTTTTTTAAAACTGTAATATGTGTGACTTGTATGTGCATGCCGGTTAACACTGAAACATGTGTGACTTGCTATGGGGTGTGCCTTTGTTAAAATTTGAAATATGTGGGGACTTGCTATGTGTGTCCGTTTTAAAAACTGAAATATGTGTGACTTGCTATGTGGTCCCGTTTTTTAAAAAACTGAAATATGTGTGACTTGCTATGTGTTTGCCGTTTTTTAAAAAACAAAATTTATTTTGTGCCCTTGCTATGTGCTTCCCGTTTTTTAAAAAACTAAAATATGTGTGATTTGCTATGTGTGTGCCGGGGTTAAAACTGAAATATGTTTGGACTTGCTATGGTGTCCCGGGGTTAAAAAATTGAAAAAAGTTGGACTTGTATGTGCTTTGCCGTTTTTTAAAACCCTGAAATATGTGTATTTTGCTATGTGTGTCCCGTGTTAAAACTGAATAGGGTGGGATTGCCATGGGGTTTTTCCCGTGTTAACACTAAAATTTATGTGTGACTTGCTATGCGTGGGGCCGGGGTTTAAAATTTGAAAATAGGTGTGACTTGTTTGTGTGTCCCTTTGTTAAAACTGAAAATTTTTTTTTGACTTGTATGTGCGTCCCGTTTTTGAAAACTGAAATATGTGCGATTTGCTTGTGCAGGGCCGTTGTTAACACTAAAATTATGTGTGACTTGCTATTTCCCATGCCGTTTTAAACACAAAAATAGGGTGTGTTTGCTATGTGTGTCCCGGGGTTTTTTAAACTGAATATGGAAAACCTTGCTATGTGGGTGCCGTGTTTTCACTGAAATATGTGTGCTTGCTATGTGTGGCCTTTGGTTAACAAAAAATTTATGTGTGACTTGTAGGGTGTGTCCCGTTTTTAAACTAAAATTATGGGGTTAACTTGCTATGTGTGGCCTTTGTTAAACTGAAATATGTGTGTTGTATGTGTGCCGTGTTAAAACTAAATTTGGATTGTATGTGATGCCGTGTTAAATGAAAATATTTTGTGATTGTATGTGTCCCGTTTTAAATGAAATATGGGATTGCTATGTGTTTCCCCGTTTAAAATGAAAAATGTGTAAATTGTATGGGGTGCCGTGTTAAAATGAATATGTGTGCTTGCTTGTTGACCGTGTTAAAATGAAAATGTGTGACTTGCTTGGTGGTGTTAAACTGAAAATGTGTGATTGCTAGTGAGCGTTTTAAAAAGAATATTTTGGGATTGTATGTGCTCCCGTGTTAAAATGAAAATATGGTGATTGTATGTGTGTCCCGTTTTTTAAATGAAATTTGTGGATTGCTATGTGCAGCGTGTTAAATGAAATTGTGGATTGTATGTGTGGGGGTTAAAATGAAATATGTGTGATTGTATGTGTGTCCCCGGTTTTTAAAATGAAATATGTGTGATTTTGCTTGTGCATGCCGTTTTAAAAAAGAAAATGTGTGACTTGATGTGTTTGCGGGTTTAAAAATGAATAGTGTGATTTGTATGTGCATGGTGTTAAAAACTAAAATTTGTGTGATTGTTGTGTGGTGTTAAAATAATAGGGGTGATTGCTATGGGGTCCCGTGTAAATGAAATATGTGTGTTGTATGTGCACCCGGGGTTAAAATGAATATGTTGATTTTGCTATGTGCTGGTGTTAAATGAAAAGTGTAAATTGCTATGTGTTGGGGTTAAAATGAAATATGTGTGACTTGCTTGTGTGGTTTTAAAACAAAAAAATTGGGGATTGCTATGTGTGGCGTGTTAAAACTGAAAATGTGTGATTGTATGTGTTGGTGTTAAATAAAATATGGTGTTTGCTATGGGGTGGTGTTAAACTGAAATATGTGTGATTGTATGTGTGCCGTTTTTAAAAACTAAAATTGTGGATTGTTGTGTGCCGTTTTTTAAAAATGAATATGTGTGATTGCATGTGTGGGTGTTAAAATGAAATTGTGGACTTGCTATGGTGTCCCGTGTTTAAAATGAAATATGTGTGATTGCTTTGTGATGGGTTAAATGAAATATGTGTGATTGTATGTGTGTCCCGTTTTTAAAAAATGAATATGGTGATTGATGTATCCCCGTGTTAACACGAAATTGTGTGATTGCTATGGTTGTGCCGTTTTAAAAATGAAAATAATGTGTGATTGTTTGTGTGTCCCGTGTTAAAACTGAATATGTTGATTGTATGTGCGGGTTTTTTGAAATGAAATATGTGCGTTTGTATGTGCTGGTTTTAAACATGAAATTGTGTGATTGCATGTGTTTTGGTGTTAAATGAATATGTGTGACTTGTTGTGTGTGCGTTTTTAAAAACTGTTATGTGTAACTTGCTATGTGTGGCGTGTTAAACTAAAATATGTGTGACTTGCTTTGTGTGTGGTGTTAAATGAAAATTGGTGATTGTAGTGTGTCCCGTGTTAAAACTGAAAATGGTTTTTGCTATGGGGGTTGCCGTGTTAAATGAAATTTTTGTGACTTGCTATGTGCATGCCGTTTAAAACTGAAATATGTGTGACTTGCTATGTGCACCCGTTTTTTAAAAGAAAAAGTGTGACTTTTTGTGTGTCCCGTGTTAACACTAAAAATATGTTGATTGCTATGTGCATGCCGTGTTAAACTGAATATGTGTGATTGTTTGTGCATGCCGTGTTAACACTAAAATTGTGGACTTCTTGTGTGGCCGTGTTTAAAATGAAATATGTGTGACTTGCTTGTGCATCCCGGTTAACACTAAAACATGTGTGACTTGCTATGTGTGTGCCGTTTTTTAAAAACTGAAATTGTGTGACTTGCTATGTGTGTGCGTGTTAAAACTGAATAGGGGATTGCTTGTGCGTCCCGTGTTAAAACTGAAATATTGGATTGCTTGTGATCCCGTGTTAAAATGAAATATGGTGATTTTTTTTTTTTTTTTTTTTTTTTTTTTTTTTTTTTTTTTTTTTTTTTTTTTTTTTTTTTTTTTTTTTTTTTTTTTTTTTTTTTTTTTTTTTTTTTTTTTTTTTTTTTTTTTTTTTTTTTTTTTTTTTTTTTTTTTTTTTTTTTTTTTTTTTTTTTTTTTTTTTTTTTTTTTTTTTTTTTTTTTTTTTTTTTTTTTTTTTTTTTTTTTTTTTTTTTTTTTTTTTTTTTTTTTTTTTTAAAAAAAAAAAAAAAAAAAAAAAAAAAAAAAAAAAAAAAAAAAAAAAAAAAAAAAAAAAAAAAAAAAAAAAAAAAAAAAAAAAAAAAAAAAAAAAAAAAAAAAAAAAAAAAAAAAAAAAAAAAAAAAAAAAAAAAAAAAAAAAAAAAAAAAAAAAATATGTGTGCTTGTATGTGGTGCGTTTTAAAACAAAAATATGGTGTACTTGTATGTGTGTGGGGGTTTTTAAACTGAAACGTGTGACTTGCTTTGTGTGGTTTTAAAAATAAAAATTTTGTGGATTTGCTATGTGGGGCCGTGTTAAAACTGAAATATGTGTTTGCTATGGCTGCCGTGTTAAATGAAATATGTGCTTGCTAGTGCATGCGTTTTAAAATGAATTATGTGGTTTTGCTTTTGTTTTGTGCTTTTTTTAAAATGAAATTGTGTGACTTTTGGTGCCGGTTTTAAAAAGAAATTTGTGTGATTGTTGTGATCCCGTTTTTTAAAACTGAAATTTTTTATTGCTATGTGAGGTTTTTTAAAACTGAAAATGTTGATTGTTTGTGTGCCTGTTTAAAACTGAAATATGTGGGGCTTGCTATGTGGTGCGTGTTAAATGAAATTGTGTGTTTTGTATGTGTGGTGTTAACTAAAATTGGTGATTGTTGTTGTGTCCGTTTTAAAATAAAATTGTGTGACTTGTATGTGGGGTGTTAAATGAAATATGTGGATTGTATGTGCTGGTTTTAAAATGAAATATGTGTGATTGTTGGGGTTCCCGGTTTTAAATGATATGGGATTGCTATGTGATGGTGTTAAAGAAAATGTGTGATTGTTGTGTCCCGTGTTAAATGAAATTGTGTATTGTTGGTGTCCTGTTAAAAACGAAATTGTGTGATTGTATGGAAAGCCGTGTTAAATGAAATGTGTGTTTTGCTATGGGGTTCCCGGTTTAAAATAAAATATGTGTGATTGCTATGTGTGGCCGTGTTAAATGAAATATGTGTGATTGCTATGTGCGTCCCGTGTTAAAATGAAATATGTGGTTTTGCTTGTGCTGGTGTTTAACAAAAAAATTTTGTGGGGATTGTATGTGATGCCTTGTTAAAAATAAAATAGTGTGATTTGCTATGTGTGGTGTTAAAAATGAAAATGTGTGATTGTATGTGTGTCCCGGAAAAAATTTTAAATTGTTGATTGTATGTGCATCCCCGGTTTTAACATGAAATTGTGTGATTGCTTGTGATGGTTTTAAAAAATAAAATATGTGATTGCTATGGGCATGGGGGTTTTAAATAAAAAATGTGTGATTGTATGTGTGTCCCGTGTTAAACGAATTGTGGATTGCTTGGGTCCGTGTTTAAATAAAATATGTGTGATTGCTATGGATGGTGTTAAATAAAATATGTGTGATTGTTGTGATGTCTTTTTTTTTAAAAATTTAAAAAATTTGTGTGTTTGATGTGCATGCCGTTTTAAAAATAAAATTTTGTGTGATTGCTATGGTGTGCGTGTTAAAATAAAATATGTGTGATTGTTTTGTGTGGTGTTAAAATAAAATATGGGGTTTTTGTATGTGTGGTGTTAAATGAAATTGTTGGGGATTGTATGTGGTTTCCCGTGTTAAAATGAAAATGTGTGATTGCTTGGCATGCGGTTTTTTAAAACTGAAAATGTGTGACTTGTATGTGTGTGGTGTTTAAAATGAATATGTGTATTGCTAGTGTTGGTTTTAAAAATGAAAATGGTGATTGTTGTGTTTCCGTTTTTTAAAAACTGAAATATGTGTATTGCTTGTGTGTCCCGTGTTAATGAAAAATGTGTGGGTTTTTTGGTGCCGTGTTAAACTGAATTTGTGTGATTGTATGTGATGGTGTTAAATGTATGGTGATTGTATGTGTGTCCCGTGTTAAAACTGAAAATGTGTGATTGTATGTGATCCCGTTTTTAAAATGAAATGTGTGATTGCATGTGGGGGCCGTTTTAAAAAAATAAAAAGTGTGATTGTATGGGGGTTTGCCGTGTTAAAAATGAAATATGGTGATTGTATGTGGTGGTGTTAAAATGAATATGTGGACTTGTATGTGATGGTTTTAAAAATGAATTTGTGATTGTATGTGTCCCGTGTTAAACTGAAATATGTGTGATTGCTAGTGTGTGGGTTTTTAAAAAATGATTTGTGTGCGTAGGGTGGCCCCTTTTGTTAAAACAAAAATATGTGGGATTGCTATGGCTTCCCGTGTTAACATGAAATTGTGTGTTTTCTATGGGTTGGTGTTAAAAATGAAAATTGTGATTTGATGTGCTGCGTTTTTAAATGAATTTGGGGATTGTTGGGTTTGGGGTTTTAAAAATGAATTTGTGTGATTGTATGGGGGCCCGTGTTAAATGAAAATTTTTGACTTGCTTGTGGTCCGTGTTAAATGAATTGTGGTTTTGTATGTGATCCCGTGTTAAACTGAAATAGTGGATTGCTATGTGATGGTGTTAAACAAAATTGTGTGATTGTTTGTGTGTGGGTTAAAATAAATTTTGTAAAAATTTATGGGGTTTGGTGTTAAAATAAAATATGTGTGATTGTATGGGGTTCCCGTTTTAAAAATGAAATATGTGTGATTGTATGTGTGTGCCGGGGTTTTAAACTGAAAAATTGTGTTTGTATGGGGTTGGTGTTAAAATGAAATATGTGTGATTTGTTGTGTGGTGTTAAATGAAAATTTTTGTGACTTGATGTGTTCCCGTTTTAAAAAATGAAATATGTGTGATTGTTTTGTGCAATGCCGTGTTTAAACTGAAATTTGTGTGATTCCCATGTGATGGTGTTAAAACTGAAATGTGTGTTTGTATGTGATCCCGTTTTAAAAAATGAAATTGTGTGATTGCTTGGTGTGCGTGTTAAACTGAAATATGTGTGACTTGTATGTGCATCCCGTGTTAAACATGAAATTTGTGTGATTGTATGTGTGTCCCGTGTTAAAATAAATAGTGTGATTGTATGTGTGTGCGGGTTAAATGAAAAATGTGTGATTGCATGGGGGGTGTTAAAACTGAAATATGTGCGATTTGTATGTGATGGGGGGTTAAAAATGAAATATGTGTGATTGCTTGTGTGGTTTTAACAGAAATATGTGATTTTTTGTGCTGCGTGTTAAAACTGATTATGTGGTTTGTATGGTGTGGTGTTTAAAATAATATGTGTGTTTGTTGTGTGCGTGTTAAACTAAAAATTGTGTGATTGTTGGCTGCCGTTTTAAAAACTAAAATATGTGTTTTGTATGTGCTTGCCGTGTTAAAACTAAAAATTGGTGATTGTATGTTGTGCGGTTTTAAAAAACTGAAATATGTGTGATTGCTTGTGTGTGCCTTTTTAAAATAAAAATATGTGTGATTGCTATGTGATGCGTTTTAAATGAAATATGTGTGACTTGCTATGGCAGCCGTTTTTAAAATAAAATTATGTGTGATTGTATGGGGTTGGTGTTAAAATGAAATTGTGGTTTTGTATGGGTCCCTTTGTTTAAAATGAAATATGTGTGATTGCTTGGGGTTGGTTTTTAAAACTGAAATTTTTGGGATTTGTTGTGCATCCCGTGTTAAAAATGAAAATATGTGTGATTGTTTTTGTGCCGTGTTAATGAAATATGTGTGATTTGCTATGTGGGGCCGTGTTAAAATGAAATGTGTGATTGCTATTTTGTGGTTTTTTAAAAAAATATGTGTGATTGTTGTGTGCGTGTTAAATGAATTGTGTGATTGATGGGGTTCCCGTTTTAAAAACTAATATGTGTGATTGTTGTGCTGCCGTGTTAAATAAAAAATTGGTGTTTTGTATTGTGTGCGTTTTAAAAAAATGAAATAGTGTGATTGCATGGGGTGGTGTTAAAACTAAAATTGGTGATTGTATGGGGTGCGTTTTAAAAAATAAAATATGTGTTTTTTGTTGTGCATCCCCGGGTTAAATGAAATTGTGTGTTGCTATGTGTTTGCCGTGTTAAAAGAAATATGTGTGATTGTATGTGTGTCCCGTGTTAAAAACTGAAATATGTGTGATTGCTATGTGCGTGCCGTGTTAAAACTGAAATATGTGCGATTTGCTATGTGCATCCCGTGTTAAAACTGAAAATATGTGTGACTTGCTTGTGCATCCCGTGTTAAAACTAAAATATGTGTGACTTATATGTGCATGCCGTGGTTAAACATGAATTGTGTGACTTGCTATGTGTGTGCCGTTTTTAAAAAAATGACATTTGTGTGACTTGCTTGTGTGTCCCGTGTTAAGATAAAATTTATGTGTGATTTGCTATGTGCATGCCGTGTTAAAAACTGAAATATGTGTGACTTGCTATGTGCATGCCGGGGTTTAAAACTGAAAATTTTGTGGTGACTTGCTATGTGCATGCCGTGTTAACACTGAATCGTGTGATTTGCTTGTGCATGCCGTGTTTAAAACTGAAATATGTGTGACTTGCTATGTGTGTCCCGGTGTTTAACACTGAAATATGTGTGACTTGCTTGTGCATGCCGTGTTACCTGAAATACGTGTGACCTTGCTATGTGCAGGCCGTGTTAAACTGAAAATTGTGTTGTATTGAGCTAAATGTGGGCGTTGGCCGGGGTTAAACTGAATTATGTGTGAGTTGCTGCGTTAACGCCGTTTGTCATTATGTGTGTCTCTTGCTCTATGTGTACCTTCTTTCCCTTTCGAAAGCTCGTGCATGCTTTTGTTTGTATTTTACAAAAGAAAAACCAAGTTTTAGCTTGCTTGTGCTTTGCCATTTTTAAAAGGGTTTAATATGTATGACCTGCTGTGCGCATGTCTTCAATGTGGACGTCTGTGATTGCTTTGTGATGGCCATTTTTCAAAGGTAATTTGTATGACCTGCTGTGCGCATGTCATTCAATGGGGGACGTTGGCTGTTTTGGGATTTTTTTTGGGCTTGTGGTGTATGGGCTCGTGATTCTTTGTGTTGCATTGTGAATCGGGGGCGTGTCATGGTATTATGGCAATGGTTAATATGCGCACTTGCTCTGACCATCCCGGGTATTTCCATGTGATATGTATGATTTGTTAAGTGTTTTGCTTTAAAAGGGAAAATGTGTGAGTTGCGGTGGGTGTTCCGTGTTTCACGGGACATGTATGCTTTGCTAAGTGTTACACCCCAAATTTCAATGGGAATATGTGCGACTTGCTTGTGTATTTCCATTTGCTATAGAATTAAAATATGTATGATGTGGTATAGCTTCGCGTGTTTTAATAGGATATGTTTTTGATGTGTGAGTGTATGCCAAAATTTTAATATGTGTATGGGGTGAATTCAGATTGTATGTCCCGCGTTTTTTTAATAGGATATGTATGATATTTCTGAGTGTTTTGCCGAGTTTCATAGGTGTATGTGTGAATCCCGATATGTATGTCTGTGGGCAGCTGTACATCCACACTTTTGCTTTATTCTGTCTGGTTTAGGTCACAGATTTAGTGTGCATCTCTGCCTTCTCTTTTTTCTCTCTCCTGTTTCTTTCTGTCCCCCCCCCCCCCCCCCCCCCCCCCCCCCCCCCCCCCCCCCCCCCCCCCCCCCCCCCCCCCCCTTGTTCTTTTACCTGTCCCCCTGCCCCTCTCTTTCTGTGCGCGGGGGGCGCCCCCGGGGCGCACGCCCCCAACACACACACACACACCACCCCACCCCCAAAACACACACACCAAAAACCACCCCCGGGGTGCCTTTAAAAGGTTTCCCATTTTTTTCCTTTTTTTTTTCTGGTTTTAGAAAATTCCAACCCCACTCAAGTTTTTTTTTCCATTTTTCCCACAGAGAGAGAGAAGAGAGAGAGGAGAGAAAGAGAGAAGGGGAGGGGGGGGGTTTGGGGGTTTAATTTTTAAAAGTTTTTAAACCCAAAAAAAAAAGGGGCCGTCGGACAGAAAAACTGCCCAAAGATGTCCTTTTTTTTGGCCCCGATTTTCGGCCCCAGAAGGTCCAAAGGTGTCCCCCCCCCCCTATTTTTTCCCCCATTTGGCCCCCCCCCCCGCCTTTCATCGGTGGCTTTTGGAGTTTTTTCCGCCAGCCCCGAAAACGTCATTTTTTAAAAACAAACGCCAGGGGTTTTACGCCCAACTGCAAAGGGCCCAATTCCCCCTCGGGGAAAACGCAAAAACGGGCATAAATTTTTTTTCAAACAAAACCCCAAAAAATCCCAAGGGATAATTTTGGGATTTTTTTTTTTTTTCGAAAAATGGCCCAAACCCAATCTTAAAACAAAGTTTCCCAAAAAGGGGAAGGGGACTGAGGGGGGAAAAAGAAGAAAAAATTTTAAAAAAAAAAAAAAAAAAAAAAAAAAAGTGGGTTTTTTTTTTCCCCCCGGGCCAAAAGGAAAACACAGACAAAAAAATTTTCGGGAAAAAACAAAAATCCCTTTTTTCGAACCCCTTGGGTTTCCTTCTTTCGGGCCCAAAGAAAAAAATTAAAAATTTTCCCTAAACAAAAAAATAAAAGGGATTGTTTCCCCCAAATTCCCATGAAAAAAGGGTTTATACAACCAGCCGCCGGGGGCAAAAGTGGTTTTGCCCCGGCGGACTCCCCGGCCCTGGGAGGCCCCCCGGGGGTTTTTCGGAATCCCATCAGATTTTATGGGGGGGTTTTTTTCCCCCCCCGCCCCCCGGGCCCCCTCCCCGAGTTGGGGGTTTTGCTGAAAACCATTGGGGAAAGCCCGGGGGGCCCCACACGGGTCGAGTTTCTTTTCCCCCTTAAAAGGGAAAGGGCTTTTTTCCTGAGGGGTTTTTTGCTCAAAATTTCCTGCCCCAACCCCTGCGGGTTTCCGGGTATCCCCCGGGCCCCGGGTTTTGACCCCGGGGAATAAAATTTAAAAAAGGAAAAGGGAAAGATTTAAAAGGGGGGCCCTGCCCCATTTTAGTTTTCAGACCAAAATGGAAAAAACCCGGTAGCATCATTTTTAATCTTCCTCCATTCTCATTGTCCCCAAAAAAAAAAAATTTAAAAAAAAATTTTTCAATTTCCCCTTGGGGGCCCTTTTCATGCCCCTGCCCCCCCGTGGGGGGGGCCCCCCAATTTCGATGTCCCCCCCCCTTTCCTTTTTGGCCCTTGGGTTTTGGGTTTTTTCCCGTCGGGGTCCCCCTTTAATGGGGCGATTTTCCATGGGGGTGCCCGTTGGCCCCGGAAACGTGGGGGGGGCGCCCCCCCCCGGGAAAGGGGAGAGCCCCTTTCGCGCCCCCCCCCGCGACTAAGAAATTTTTTTGGGCCTTTCCAGTAGGGGGCTTGGGTGGGGGTGGGGGCCCCCTGCGTATTTTAGATCAGAAACAGGCCCCCAAACCTAAAAACCCCCAAACCGGGAAGGGGCCGGGCCCAGCAGTGCAGGGGTTTTCCAAAACCGGGGGGTTTGGGCCCCCCCCCTTGAGGGACTTGACTTTTTGGGACGCCCCCCTGTGGTTTTGGCGGGTTTTCCCGGGGCCCTTTTTGGGGGGGCCCCCCCGGGCCCGGGTGACTTTTGGACGGGGTTTTCGGAAGGGGAGGGGGGCGTGGGGGGCCACTCCCCCTCGGGAAGGGGGCCCAGAGGTTGGGACAGAAAAAAAAAAAAAAAAAAAAAAAAAAAAAAAAAAGTTACTAGCAAACTAGCCAGTAAACTTCATCCCCCAACAAAATATTTAAACTCACAGTTTCCCCCTTTCCCCTTAAACTTTCATCTAATTCCCCAAAAAACATACGCACCCCCCAGACGAAAAAGGGGAAACACAGAAAAAGGTGGGGAAAAATTCCCAAAGGGAAACGGGGTTTCCCTAGCAGCTGCGTGTATTGCACTTTATGGCGATCAAAGGAAGGAAGGGAAAAATTTTGAGGGAAACAAAACCCCGTAAAAAACGGGGGGTGGGGGGGGGGGCCCAAACGAGGGGAAAAGGGGGAGGGAAAAAAGGGGGGCCGGAAAGGGGAACGGCTTAAAGGGGATAGAAAAAAAGAGATAGAAAATAAAGGCCCTTAAAAATTTAAACCCCCAGCAAAAAAACAAAAAAAACCCAGGTTCCATATTTTTAAGGACAATAGCCCCTTCAGTTTAATTTAAAGAAAACAAAGGCCCTTTTAACAAAAAAACAGAAAGAATTTTTGACATTTATGAGATCAGACAGACGGGAAAAAATTTGGTTTTTCCCCAAACATCTAAAAAATAAAATTTCCCAAAAAAGGGGTTTAAAAACTTTAATTTGGTTTAAGAAACCCCCCTTCCCCCAAAAGGAAAGGGAAAAGGGAATTGGACATAATTACTGCAAACCCCCCTTCAAAATGCAAAAAAAAAAAAAAAAAATGACAAAAATTTTGGCTACTAAAAAAACCGCCCCATAAAAAAAAATAATGCCCAAAAAAAGGAAGAAAATGGTTTGCATCAAATGTAAACCAAAGCTTTGCTAAAAAAATTTCCCATATTAAAAAGGGATGAACAAAAAAATGACAAAATGGGTAAAAACGGGAAATAAAAAAAGGGGAAATTTAAAAAGATGAGTTTGCAT
Source organism: Conus canariensis (assembly GCA_033310375.1). Classification (NCBI taxonomy): domain Eukaryota; kingdom Metazoa; phylum Mollusca; class Gastropoda; order Neogastropoda; family Conidae; genus Conus; species Conus canariensis. Next base: position 1,439 of record JAMYXO010006671.1, on the reverse strand, counting down.
CCCAACAAACCCCCATACAAAAATTTTGATGAACGAAAGGGGGCCCCCCGGGGGTTTCCCAAAAAAAAAAAAATTTTTTTTAAAGGGGGCCCGGTGGCAAACCTCCCTGGTTGTTTTTTTTTAAAAAAAAAAAAAAAAAATTTTTTCCAATTGTTTTTATTTTTCCCGGGCCAAATTGAAAAAAAAACTTTTTGTGTGCTTTTTTAAAAACAAAAAGCAGCAGCAGCAGCAGCAGAAAGCAGCACAAAAAAAACTAACAACAACAAAAAACCCAACAACAACAACAAAAAACAAAAACAACACCAAAACAACAACCACACCCCCACACACACACAACCCCACCACAAAAGCCCCCAGGGGCGCTAGGGGAGGAGAGAGAGAGAGAGAGAGAGGGGGGGAAAAGGGGAGAGAGTGGGGGAAAAGGAAAAAGGAGAGAGAGGAGAGAGGGGAATGAAAGAGAAATAAAAACCCTTTTTTTTTATTAAAACTTTATGCAGAAATTGATTTTGCCCCTTAACCATCTTTTTTAAAAGGTGTTTTAATAAAAACCCCCAAAAATTCTTATTTCCCCAACGCAAGAAGTGTGGGGTCCCTTTTTTTAATTTTACATAAAACACCCATATTTGGTTCCCCCCCTTTGGGTGTTTGGGCCCTTCCCCAAAAATAAACCCCCAAAAACCCCCGGGGATGAAGGGGTTTGGGGGAATTGTTCATAGGGGTGCCCCTGGGGAAAAAAAAAAATTAGGGCAAAAAAGAAGTTTCCCCCGGAAAGGGAAATCATTTTGTTTAAACCCCAGCAAAAAACCCCCAATAGATGTCCCCCCGAGTAAAGGGAATCGGCGAGGAAAAAACAAAACCGGGGGCACCCCCTTTGGAAAAGGGGGGAAAAACGGGCCCCGGGCACCCCTTTATTTGCGTTTTTTTTTTCCGACGCTAACGGCAAGCCCGTCCCCCAAAGGAAGCAAGCCAAAGCGCCCCCCTCTTTTTTTAAAATGGGGTGAAACAAAAGAGTTGAAACGAGGGCTTTGGGGTACCCCGTATTTTTTGGGGGGCCCTTTGGGCATATTGGGAAAGGGGGGGCCCAACAGTGGACTGCATTATTTGATTAATAAAGGGGTTTTTTTTTTTTTTTCTTTTTTCTTTTTTCCGAAATTATCTGGGGGCCCCCGCCGCCGGGAACTAAAACAGAGGGTTGGAAAACCAGAGCTGACCATGAGCCCAAAAAAAAGGCATGTTTTGGGCACCCAATGGAGGGAAAAAATGTGGCCAATGAACCCATGCCGGCCCTTTTTTTTTCCCAGTGGGAATCAGACACATATGCCCGGGGAGCAAAAACTTTCCAAAAATTTACGATAGTGCAAATACCCCACCCCCCCCCAAAATCAAACTTTAAAAAAAAACCCAACTAAAAACAATAAATACCCCGAAAGTTTTCGTGG
>JAMYXO010006670.1:5000-13239 GCA_033310375.1 Conus canariensis | reverse complement strand
TGGAATGACATTTGGCACATGGCCCCTCTCAGGATCAGCTTCATTCTCAGATCTGCATATGACCTTCTGCCCTCAAATGCAAACCTGGTGAAGTGGGGGAAAACAGACGATCCTGCATGCCCCCTCTGCCATGAAAAACAAACAGTGGAGCATGTCCTAAGCTCATGTAAAGTAGCCCTGGCTCAAGGAAGGTACACATGGAGGCACAACCAAGTGCTCAAAGAAATTGTACAAGTAGTCTGGGCTAGTACCAACACCACAAAAGGGAAAATCAGGACTCCAAAAGCACCCGCAACATTCTTCACGGCAGGAGGCAGCAAATCATGGCCAAGAACAACAGTGCCACTCGAAACATGCAGGCAGAGTCTGCTGGACGGGGCAGATGACTGGGAGTGCACTGCAGACCTCCCAGAATGGAAGAGTCACCCAGAGATCATCAGCAAGAGTGGCATGAGACCAGACATAGTAGTCCACTCTAAGTCAACCAAGCAGCTGATCATGATCGAGCTCACGGTGCCATATGAGAACAGAATGGAGGCAGCTCAAATCTACAAGACTGAAAAGTATGCTGATCTGGCAAACAGCCTGAGGAGAGAAGGCTATCAGGTCAAAGTCCTCACTGCAGAAATCGGAGCTAGGGGGTTTGTAGGAACGTCTGCATACAGCCTCATGAAACAGCTCTCAGTTGCAGGGAAGGAAAAAACCAGAGCCCTGAAAGCAATGGCAGAAGCGGCAGAGAGGTGTTCAAGCTGGATCTGGTCAAGGAGGAACAAAAGTGAACTTCATAAGGCTTAATTTCCCTACAAATATCAGGTGTCCCTGTGGCTCAGTGGTTAAAGCGCGAGTCATTAAGTGGAAAATGAGCATGTCCAGAGGGTCATGGGTTCGAATCCCAGCCATGGCTCGTCCCAAGATGGGAAAAAAAAGGGGGCAGCAGAGGGACATCCGGAGTCATGAACCGGGTGTGGCCCAACCCCCCTAGAGTGTCAGGAGATAAGGGCCGAAACACTTGCTTGAAGGGGGCTTCTCTTCTGAGGACTCTCTGCTGCCACGCTCTCCACGAGTTTCTTTCTACTGATGCATGGGTAAACCATTGACTTCCGGGAATAGGCCGGAGGACGTCCGGGAAAGACCGGAGGACACTGGGAAAGACCAGAACCAAGGGCTCTGTGGGCTGGCTCCCCACTTTGCCTTAAACATGTGGCTACTAAAAATAAAAGGAAAAGATGCTCCCAGGATTCACCGAAAGGGGGAGAGAATGATGAATCCATCGGTGCTCAACCAATCATGACTGCAAATCCCAAACGGACTATGAACATGGACCAAATGGAATATCCATGTGTCTGTGGAAAGCGTTTCGCTACCACCCGTGGCATGAAGATCCACAGAACAAAGATGGGATGTGTGAAGACTCATCTGAATGAGCAGCAGCGCACTGCATCAGCAGATAAGACGTCGGAAGACCAAGGCCAGGATTTAAACCACAGTGCCAAGGACATCCACGCTGTTGGTTCGGATGAGGAATTTGCACAGGCCCTCGATGCCAGGCGCCTGAAACTCAACCTGCCACGAGCAAACGAAACTGAAGATTGGGAGAAACTGGATGCAAAAATCGTCCAAAGACTCGATGCACTGATAGGGAAAAGCACCCTGGAACACAAACTAGCCACATATGGGGACATTGTGTATGCCACATGTAGAGACGCCTATGGAGCAAAACTACCCAAAGAGAAAACACCTCCAAAGAAATCCAGACGCCAAGAAAAGATGGACAAGATCAGGGTCCAAAAGAAAAACCTCAAGATGCAAATGAAGACCGCACTGCCAGCTGAAAAACAAGGCTTGGAAAAACTGTGGAAAGACCTGAAAGAAAAACACAGTGCCCTCAGCAAAGCGGAATCTGCGAGGAAGAGGAAGAGCAAAAAGAAGAAGACACAAGAGCGCTTCTTCAGAGACCCCTTCCAGTTTGCCAGAACACTGTTTGAGCAGCCAAAATCTGGGACCCTAAGTGTGGACAAAGGAGTTCTTGAGCAGCATCTGAGGAAAACATACTCTGACCCACAGAGCAAAGCACCACTCGACATTCAAGGTCTGGTGTGGCCAACCAACCCTGAGGAACAGTTCAATGGCAAGCCTCCAACGTTGGCGGAAATCAAGAAGGTGGTCGACAAAGCCAGAGCCAAATCATCACCAGGGCCAAACGGAATACCTTACCAGCTTTACAAGAAATGTCCCAAGGTGCTGGAGTGGCTCCACAGGCTGCTGCGATCGGCTTGGAGAAACCAGAAGATCAGCGGCCAGTGGATGACGGCAGATGGTGTGTACATCCCCAAAGAGCAAAACTCAAGTGACATTAGCCAGTTCAGGCCAATATCACTACTGAACGTCGAAGGGAAAATCTTCTTCTCTGTCATGGCAGCAAGGCTGACCAAGTACCTGATGGAAAACAAGTACTTGGATGTGTCAGTCCAGAAAGGTGGCATCCCAGGCGTGGCGGGCTGTGTAGAACACGCCACAATGATCTGGGACGCAATCCAAAAAGCAAAAACAGAAAAGAGAGACCTGGACGTAGTGTGGCTTGATCTGGCAAACGCATATGGATCTGTGCCCCATGAGATGATACAGTTGGCTCTTGAGATGTACCATGTGCCAAAGAACATCCGCGACATGCTCAAGAAGTACTTCAATGGCTTCTCAATGCGGTTCTCTACCAAGGAGTACACAACAGACTGGATCAACTTGGAAGTGGGTATTGCAATGGGCTGTGCAATTTCCCCAATACTGTTCGTGCTGGCAATGGAACTCATCTTGAAAGCAGCAACAAACAACGCGAGACAAACAGACCTTGGCGATGGATACAAGATGCCTCCTCTCAAGGCCTTCATGGATGACACTACAGTGATTTCATCCAGAGAAGACGAGACACGTCATGTGCTGGAGAGGCTGGACGACATAGTTGCCTCATCCAGAATGAAGTTCAAGCCAAAGAAATCACGGAGTCTCTCACTGAGGAAAGGAAAAGTGGCCGGATCTGTGGTCTTCAGTGTTGCCAACCAGGCCATTCCAACAGTCACAGAAGAACCAGTCAAGAGCCTTGGAAGATGGTATGATGATACGCTGAAAGACACACAAAGAGCAAAAGAAACCAAGCAGATGGCGGAGGAAGGCTTGGAGACCATTGACCAGTGTGGGCTCCCTGGCAAATACAAGGTCTGGTGTCTGCAGTTCATGCTGATACCAAAGCTGCTATGGCCTCTGATGATATACGACATCTGCACCAGCATAGTGGAGGCAATGGAAGCCAAAATCAACAAGTTCACAAGGAAATGGCTTGGTGTCCCACCCTGTCTGACTGACATAGCGCTGTACTGTCGCCAAGCAAAGCTGAAACTACCCCTGAAATCCATCCTGGAGGAATACAAAGCAGGGAAGATCAGACTTCAAAGCATGCTGGAGGACTCAGGAGACAAGGTGGTAGAAGCAATTAAGCCCCAGCTGAAGACAGGCAGAAAATGGAAAGTTCAAGAGGCGATGGATTCTGCAAAAGAAAGTCTCAAGATCAGAGAAATAACAGGACACACACAGACCAACAGACAGGGACTGGGGGTGACCAAAACTGAATGGTGGTCAAAGGCCAAAGGAAAAGCCAAAAGAGACATGATGATTCAGGAGATGAGAAAAGAAGAAGACCAAAAAAGACTCCAAAAAGCAGTCCAGCAGAGCCAGCAAGGGCAATGGACAACGTGGGAGAATGCACTCCAAAGAAGTCTCACTTGGAATGACATTTGGCACATGGCCCCTCTCAGGATCAGCTTCATTCTCAGATCTGCATATGACCTTCTGCCCTCAAATGCAAACCTGGTGAAGTGGGGGAAAACAGACGATCCTGCATGCCCCCTCTGCCATGAAAAACAAACAGTGGAGCATGTCCTAAGCTCATGTAAAGTAGCCCTGGCTCAAGGAAGGTACACATGGAGGCACAACCAAGTGCTCAAAGAAATTGTACAAGTAGTCTGGGCTAGTACCAACACCACAAAAGGGAAAATCAGGACTCCAAAAGCACCCGCAACATTCTTCACGGCAGGAGGCAGCAAATCATGGCCAAGAACAACAGTGCCACTCGAAACATGCAGGCAGAGTCTGCTGGACGGGGCAGATGACTGGGAGTGCACTGCAGACCTCCCAGAATGGAAGAGTCACCCAGAGATCATCAGCAAGAGTGGCATGAGACCAGACATAGTAGTCCACTCTAAGTCAACCAAGCAGCTGATCATGATCGAGCTCACGGTGCCATATGAGAACAGAATGGAGGCAGCTCAAATCTACAAGACTGAAAAGTATGCTGATCTGGCAAACAGCCTGAGGAGAGAAGGCTATCAGGTCAAAGTCCTCACTGCAGAAATCGGAGCTAGGGGGTTTGTAGGAACGTCTGCATACAGCCTCATGAAACAGCTCTCAGTTGCAGGGAAGGAAAAAACCAGAGCCCTGAAAGCAATGGCAGAAGCGGCAGAGAGGTGTTCAAGCTGGATCTGGTCAAGGAGGAACAAAAGTGAACTTCATAAGGCTTAATTTCCCTACAAATATCAGGTGTCCCTGTGGCTCAGTGGTTAAAGCGCGAGTCATTAAGTGGAAAATGAGCATGTCCAGAGGGTCATGGGTTCGAATCCCAGCCATGGCTCGTCCCAAGATGGGAAAAAAAAAGGGGGCAGCAGAGGGACATCCGGAGTCATGAACCGGGTGTGGCCCAACCCCCCTAGAGTGTCAGGAGATAAGGGCCGAAACACTTGCTTGAAGGGGCTTCTCTTCTGAGGACTCTCTGCTGCCACGCTCTCCACGAGTTTCTTTCTACTAGATAGATGGACAGGCCTATGGATAGATAGATAGATACACACACACACAGAGTGTGTGTGTGTGTGTGTGTATGTGTGTGTGTGTGTGTGTGCGTGTGTGTGTGTGTGTGTGTGTGTGTGTGTGTGTGTGTGTGTGTGTGTGATTTGTGTTTTTGTTTCTTGCGCGCGCGTGAATTTTGTTTTAGTGAATGTTGGGAGTTTATCATCTGTACACATTCAAAATTTGCTGATGTCTTTTCTTTTCAAAGCGAAGTTTTTTGCTCATTTACTTATTTGTCTATTCGTTTAGTAACTGGTGCACACTTTTATTTATGTGTTTATTATATTCTGGTATGTATACACATACATAAACTTACATTGGTATGAAGGAACCAATGTATGTAGGTCTGTGTGTGAGGGGTGGGATGGGGTGCGTGTGTGTGTGTTTTGAGAGAGATTCAGATTCAGATGATTTAATCATTTAAGGCCATAGCCCCATATGAAAGGGGCGATAACAATATTACAAGAAAATTATCATAAAGGCAGCAGTATCACGAGTCCTTACAATTACAAAATGCAGTCAATCAAGAAAGCAATGTTTCTCTTAACCGGAAAGCTTTATATACATAAAGAACTAAACTGCGAATTACACTCTCTTTTTCTGATGACATCAGCAAGGAAAAACGAAACATACATGGCTGATTATAAAATTTTGTAGGCATTAGCTGCAAACGTAGATTACTATAAGCAGGGCACCGGGGAAAGGATTGCTGTAGGAAGGGACAGTGGATGATTGCCGATGAATCGGGGTACGAATTGCTGTAGGAAGGGACAGTGGATGATTGCTGATGAACCGGGGAAAGGATTGCTGTAGGAAGGGACAGTGGATGATTGCTGATGAATCGGGGTACGAATTGCTGTAGGAAGGGACAGTGGATGATTGCTGATGAACCAGGGTAAGGACTGCTGTAGGAAGGGACAGTGGATGATTGCTGATGAACCGGGGTAAGGATTGCTGTAGGAAGGGACAACAGACGACCAAATATATATATATATATATATATATATATATACGTGTGTGTGTGTGTGTGTGTGTGTGTGTGTGTGTGTGTGTGTGTGTGTGTGTGTGTGTGTGTATGTGTGTCCGTCTGTCTGCCTGTCTGTTCGTCCGTCCGTCCCTCCGTCTGTCTGTCTGTCTCTCTGTCGGTCTGTCTGTCTGTCTGTGCGTGCGTGAGTGCGTATGGGTGCGTGCATGTGTGCGTATGTTTGTGTGTGTGTGTGCATGTATGTGTGCGTATGTGTGTGTGTGTGCGCGTGCGTTTCAACGCCTACCTTGCGCTGAAGCGATCAAGCTAAGTGACAAACTCGTTCATTTTCATTGTCCTATTTGTTTGTGTCTTGCCTGAAGTTTGTGAACCCAAAGTATTGTGAATGATAAGAAATGGGATCTGTGAACCCAGAGTATTTTGAACGATACGAATTGGGGTCTGTGAACCCAGAGTATTTTGAACGATAAGAATTGGGGTCTGTGAACCCAGAGTATTGTGAATGATAGGAATTGGGGCCTGTGGACCAAGAATTGGGGTCTGTGAACCCAGAGTATTGTGAATGATAAGAATTGGGGTCTGTGAACCCAGAGTATTTTGAATGATACGAATTGGGGTCTGTGAACCCAGAGTATCGTGAATGATAAGAATTGGGGTCTGTGAACCCAGAGTATTTTGAATGATAAGAATTGGGCTCTGTGAATCAAGAGTATTGTGAATGATAAGAATTGGGGTCTCTGAACCCAGAGTATTGTGAATGATACGAATTGGGGCCTGTGAACCCAGGGTATTGTGAATGATAGGAATTGGGCTCTGTGAACCCAGAGTATTGTGAATGATAAGAATTGGGGCCTGTGAACCCAGAGTATTGTGAATGATAAGAATTGGGGCCTGTGAACCCAGAGTATTGTGAATGATACGAATTGGGCTCTGTGAACCCAGAGTATTGTGAACGATAAGAATTGGGGCCTGTGAACCCAGAGTATTTTGAATGATAAGAATTGGGGCCTGTGAACCCAGAGTATTGTGAATGATAGGAATTGGGGCCTGTGAACCCAGAGTATTGTGAATGATAAGAATTGGGGTCTGTGAACCCAGAGTATTTTGAATGATAAGAATTGGGGCCTGTGAACCCAGAGTATTGTGAATGATAAGAATTGGGGCCTGTGAACCCAGAGTATTGTGAATGATAAGAATTGGGGCCTGTGAACCCAGAGTATTGTGAATGATAAGAATTGGGGCCTGTGAACCCAGAGTATTGTGAACGATAAGAAATGGGGCCTGTGAACCCAGAGTATTGTGAACGATAAGAAATGGGGTCTCTGAGCCCAGAGTATTGTGAACGATAAGAAATGGGGCCTGTGAACCCAGAGTATTGTGAACGATAAGAAATGGGGTCTGTGAACCCAGAGTATTGTGAACGATAAGAAATGGGGTCTGTGAACCCAGAGTATTGTGAATGATAGGAATTGGGGTCTGTGAACCCAGAGTATTGTGAATCATAAGAATTGGGGTCTGGGAACCCAGAGTATTTTGCATGATAAGAATAGGAGGTCTGTGAACCCAGAGTGATTTGTTTGTACAGGCAAGGTGGACATTTTAAAGAAAAACAAAGAAACGGAAGGTTTTTTTGCAGTGAATGAATGTGAGTTGATTACAAGTTTTTGCGAAGACACGTCTTGTTGAATAATATATTGGTCTAGAATAAAAGAGGAAATATTAAACCCCCTCACACCAAAAGAAGTGAAGCACACATTAAGAAAAAAAAAGAAAAAGAAATTTTTCTTTTACTGGGGCAGAACTTTAAAGTGGAAATATGAAAACCCCCTCAGGCCAAAAGAAGTGAAGCGCCCATTAAAAAAAAGAAAAAGAAAAAGAAATTTTTCTTTTACCGGGGCAGAACTTTAAAAGTGGAAATATGAAAACCTCCTCACGCCAAAAGAAGTGAAGCGCACATTAACAAAAAAATTCTTTTACGGGGGAGAGATTTAAAGTGGAAATATGAAACCCCCCTCACGCCAAAACAAGTGAAGCGCACATTAACACACACACACACACACACACACACACACACACACACACACACACACACACCAAATCTTTTACCGGGACGCATGATTATATGCAGGTGTGTGTGTACCTGGTGACCGTCGTGTGACAATTGTATTGTACTGCATTGCATTGCATTGTTAGGAACAATGTCGTTGAAATCGTTTTGAGACTAGCGGTTGATTGCCGATGAATCGGGATAAGGATTGCTGTAGGAAGGGACAGTGGATGATTGCCGATGAACCGGGGTAAGGATTGCTGTAGGAAGGGACAGTGGATGATTGCTGATGAGCCGGGGTAAGGATTGCTGTAGGA
>JAMYXO010006669.1:0-7500 GCA_033310375.1 Conus canariensis | reverse complement strand
GTTTTAATTACTTCTATTTTTTCCCTTTCATATGCTTGTTTTGGAATCCTATCAGGTGGCATATTTACTACATGAAGCCAATATCTAATTGCTTTTATTGTACTATCGATATATATATATAATGGGTATCTGCCTAACTCTCCATACACTAGGTTATTTGGTGTTTTCTTTCCTACCCCTAAATATTTGTTACATGCAAGTAGATGTACATTTTCTACTGCTGAAGACATAGTTAATCCCCATACCTCAGCTGCATACAGTAATATTGGTTTGATTTGGGTATCAAATAATTTAAAATAGATTTTCATGTCTATATGTCCTAAACTGTATATGGTTTTCATTATTTCAATCACCTTAGCTCTACCTGCATATTCTGAGAGGGAGATATCTGCCAAGAGTTTAGTTGTCAATGTATAACCCAAATACTTATAACTATTTACAACTTCTATTTCTTCACCTTTATAATACCATTTCTCTGCTCTTCCTAAGTATCCTCCTTTCCTGAATACCATGACTTTTGTTGTTGTTGTTTTTTTGTAGATTCACTGTTAGGCCTATTTCATCAGAGGTCTCTTGGAGATTGTTAAGTTGATTTGGTAATCCTGATGGGGTTATCGATATTAGTGCTATATCATCAGCAAAGAGTAGTAGGAATAGTTCTTCATTTCCTGGTAGAAATTGGTAGCCATGTCTTCCTCTCAATGTTACCTTTTCTGCCACTTCTCTTATCAAAAGGGAAAAATTACAGGAGATAGTAAGCACCCTTGTTTCACTCCTTGTGGACAATCAAATAATTCTGTCAGTTCATTCCCATGTCTCACACATGCCTGTACTGTTCTGTGCATTCCTTTTAACATGTTTAACATTTTAGTAGATATTTTATGTTTCTTTAGGATTTCCCATAGCTTATCCCTGTTGACTGTATCGAACGCTTTTTTGATAATCAATAAATGCTACACATCATTTGCTTCTTCTTCTGCCATACAAGCAGATACTTATCATCGATACCAGAGTGTAAATATGGTCTATGGTAGAGGTGTTTTTTTTTTTTTGAAATCCTGCTTGCTCATTGCTTATTTTGTTTTCTTCCTCTGTCCAGTTGTATAGTCTTCTATTTATTATAGCTGTGAAGATTTTACTTAAGATGCATAATAGGGAAATACCTCTATGATTTCCTGGAGTTTGTTTATCACCTTTTTTGAAAAGAGACATATTACAGCTTTGTCCATTCTGTAGAAAAATAACTACCCTGAAATATCTTATTAACACTTAAAATGGAGTTATGTGTTGTTCTGTGGTCTTAAAAAATTCAGGTGGTATTCCGTCTAGTCCAGATGCTTTACCTTTTTTCAATTTCTTTATGGCTAGACTTATTTCGATATTAATTATCTCTTCATCTAATTCTTGTATATGAATTTCCTCTTCTTCGTCTTCAATGTTTTGTTGCACCCTTTCATTGTTGTTTTGCACTTCAGGTAATTGCGGATTAAAAACACTTTCGAAGTGTTTTTGCCATTGTGTAATACTTATTGATGGTAGTGTAATCTTTTTTCTTTTTAGTGCTTTTTATAATGTTCCAAAACGTCTTACTATCTTTTTGGTTTTGTATGAGTGCCTCGTATGTTTGTTTACTATATTGTTTTTTCTTCTCTCTGATTGTTCTTTATATGTTGTTCTTTGTTTACATATAACTCCTTTCTCCACACAAATTTGGGTTTTTGAATCTGTTGGTATGCGTCAGTGTACATAATGCGTGTCTGGCGTCTTTTTTCCTGGGTTTACATTCCTTGTCATACCATCCATTTGTTGTTTTGTTATCCCCTCCTATGCCTATATTTATATACATACTTTTGCCAGCCTCTTTTAATAGTTTATTGAAATTTTCTATACTTAAATCTATATCAGTGTTTATCCCCTCTGTAATCTGTTCAAGTAGTGTTTTAGATCTCTCTGTTTCCATATGCTGTATATATTCTTGTTGTTTTGCAGGGTCCCATCTAATTTTCTTTACAAATTTTCTCTTAACGTCTTCCTGGGGGTCTGGCAATGTGCTCTGTATTACCATATTGATTGGCATATGATGAGATTCAATTCTTTCATCAAGAGAAAGATAAAATGTCTGTTCTTGATCAGCAATCTTATTTCGCCCGCAAACCCCACTTTTCACATAATCAAATTTTCTCAACCAAAAAAAAAAAAGCTAAAAATCTACAAAATTAAACAAATCTAATTGCGTGAAAAGGGGGGTTTGCGGGCGAAATAATTTTCCTGCTCTAGAACCGCACATTTTATCTTTCTCTCTGATTAATGCCCGCGGGATTGAGCCCTTACTATTTTTCTAGTACGCTCTTCTATCTCAAGCACTACTAACAAATCAGAACAAACAACTGGCTTTCCGTCTTGGTTAGTTATTTTTACACACACTGAATTTATAGATCCTCCAACTAATTCTTTAAATTGACTGTTTTCACCAAATGTGCTTAACTGATAATCGCAAAACCCCGCCTTAATTGATGGTAGTACTCTTAGAACCGTAGATGGATGGCCATCAAATAAATTAGTATCTGTTTTTAACTCTTGTAAATGGACATACAGCATTGGGTTCACGAGAAAATCAGATGGTTCATTACTTTCAAATTGATAGATGTCTTCTCTTGCGCTAAATTTATAAGCTCTGCTAGTACTGTGGAAGCCCAAGATTCTAGCAAGGCCTTTAGGAAAAGTGTATTCTCTTCTTTCTTCTGGTGGAAAATGCACAGTAATTTTGAGGTTTGCTTCGTTAATTTTTAGTGATATGCCAAATTCGCTAAGTACTTCTTTTAAAGAACAAAAGTTGTAATAACCTTCTGGTATTTTTTCATGAGTTATTTGATTGCCCCCTTCGTTACTAATATTAATCCAGTTATTCTGAGCTTCTTCAGATATATTAAACCACTTAACTTTAAAACCAATTTCTCTAAGAGCAACCCTACTATCACCGCGCCTATTGTCAATTGGATACTTTAAGAACACATGCGTGTTTTGTTTAGTTATATAAATGTGCATCCTTTTTAAATCCTTTAAAAAAAAATCTATTTAAAATGGGGCCTTTTAAATATAATGAAAGTGTCGCTTACGATGTAGGGGGGGTTTATGAGCCCAAATCTTTGGACTTTAGTAGCCTAACCATCGCAGTGGATGAATCATATGGCTTTCTAGTAAGGCTTGTAAACCCACTAACTAGATATTTAAATCCTCCAATAAAGAGTGATAGAGTGCCATCAGCATGGTCAACTCACCCCATGGCTTTTTACCAGAATCAGTTAAATTTTGCCATTTACTGCTCAACCACTGGCTGCGGTGTTTCATATGCAAACCATTTAAACCACCCCAATCTCTTAGTAAGGTGAGTATATAACTTTCATGTTTATTATCAGTATAGACGCATACTAACTGAACTACAAGTACGCCTCCCCAACGACAACGCGTTTAATCCATTTCTCAGCCCAATGGACAATAATGCATATGAAAGAATTTGCAACGAATTTAACATTAACCCTTCAAATAACTTTAGACAAAAGTTAGACCGCAATCACGGGTTAGGCACATTGTATTTGTGGGGTCAGCGTAGAGAATATAATTTTGACTACTGGCCCGGCCACACCTCTTTTAAGTCAAACTCCCAAGTTAGATTGGGATCAATAGAACAAAAACACCCCAATGCTTGGGCAACATTTATCTTAGATGAAAGTAAAGGCTTAACAATGCCAGGAGTGCAAAGACTTAATGACTCCATACGAACGTACGTTTGGTGCCTATTAGGAGCGCAAGCACAGACCAAGTCTAGCATAGTGGATCAATCTACAGGCTTTGACGCCAGAAAACAATTTCTAGCCAATTTAGAAGATGCTATTAACTCTGCTGTTGATTTGCCTTCCAGCATACAAAGGTACCAAAACGTTCTTTCACATGCTAGGTCAAAGGCTGACTTTGTTGTAGGTCATGGATTATACATGCTGCCTTCTGACCTCAGACTGCAGATTGGCATGATACAGAATTATAATAATGAAATCCTCATAGCCAGAGACGATCAAAACTTAGGACACAATCAAGGCTTAAACACAAGGCCCGCGCCAGCCATTTTAAAAAAAGTATCTAGCCCAGAACCTGTAGAAAGCGACCCCCCACCGCCAGTTATAAGCAGCCCAGAAAGCGACCCCCCACCCGTCGATGTGCCTCACCCGACAGACACACTAGCGAAAAGACGGCCCTTATTGTGTTTTTAACTTTTACTGGACTGGTCATGCTTTATTTTACTAAAAATTAAACCGGCGGCCAGCACCCCCAAAGTCCACAGATGGTTAGCCATATAACCAACCACTTTGCCTATTGTAGACAAAACCCAACTAACAACACCGCCTATTATGCCAGGCAGTGCACGAAGCGCTTTGGCAGCTAACTTCTTTAATAAGTTTGCCAGATGGTGCAATTGTTTTCTAATCCAACTTTTACCGGGCTGAGGCGTTGGAGGAGCTACTGGCCCTGTTGGCGCACTGCCGGTTAATGCATAAACCAGCGTAGAGATAGCAAACCCAACGGCTGTTAATATACTAACTATTGTAATCCCCTGCTCTCTGAACAGAATCCGTATTCTTTCGGCTAGTGTGGTATTTTCATGAAGCATTTTGTTTATAGTTTCTCTGATTCTGCTTATTTGGGTATCTATTTTTTCTCTGTTAATATACAACGCTGCTAACCTGTTTTTTTTATCTTCCATTAAATCCTGTATTTTCGCCTGTATTTTAGCCTTTTCTTCCGGCTCTAAATTGTTATCATCTGCATCAGCCAGTTTATTTTTTTCTTCGTCTATCTCTCTCTCTAGTATATTAAATTTTGCCAAATTGTTTTTTAGTTCTTCGTTTATAGTTGTTAAAGCGGACTTAGTAGACCTGAGGTCACGCAGTTCAGCTTTAAGATCCTTGATTCTAGCTTTAAGAACCTCGTGTTCGCGCTCAGGCAATGGGCGATCATCAATTGTTTTTAAAGCCGTTTCTTCTTCAGGACTCAGCTCACGTTCTCTTTGACTAGGCGAACCGACAATTGTTTTTAACTGGGTCTCCTCATTAAGACTCATCTCAAGTTCTGCTATTAGTTCATCTGCTCTTTGACTTAATTCGTGAAGAGGGATGTTTTGCACTTCAGATTGCGCTGGCAACTCTTGCACTATGCTTTGTAAAAGACTAACAGCCTCAGACCTTAGATCGCCAATAAAGTTTAACTGCCTTTTGTCAAAAACAGGGAGCTCTCTAAGAATTGTACTCCTGCTTAAAAACTGGGTTGGGTCTGGTTTTGTAGTAAGCCATACAAGGTTTCCTTTACTAGTTCTTACATACAAATGATTATTTTTATCTGTTGAAAAATTGGAAACCTTAAGTGCTTCCGGCTGCTCTCGCCCCATATGGCTATATAATGATTCAATTCTATCTAACATTCGTATTTGACTTAATCCTACTCCTTGGCCTGCTGCTGCTGCTTCAAGTTCTTCTTGTATTGAAGGGCCTAGTTCTGTTTCATCTTCTTCTTCAATAGGACTAATCGCGTCAAAATCTTCATCTTCTTCTTCAATAGGATCAATCGCGTCAATATCTTCGCCAGACATATTGATATATTTATTATTTTTTGTTTTATAAAAAATGAATCCATACGGCTGCGACCTTGATCCATTCAGAAAAGCGAAGGAACCCCACGGCATAAAAGGCATAAGACAGACTGTGCGGGTTGTAAATAATCCATCAACAATTGAGCCTAATGAAATATTAACAGTAAGATTTAGTGACCTCGGGCCTGACGATGTTATAATGCCAGGCACTGCCAGGCTGTCATTCAAAATAGATATTGAGTCGATGGATCCTAATGCTACTGTCGTTGCTAACCTGGGCAGGGCCATCATTAAAAATATGGTAATTAAACTGGAGGGTAGAGAAGTCTTCTCACTGAGTAGCGCAGACATTTTTAATCTCTATTCTGATCTGTGGCTGCCTAGAACAGAAAGAAAAGACAAAATCTTTCAAGGAATCCAGAGCCCAAACGGCCTTAAGCACAGGCTTAATGCTGCAGATGCAAAGGAAGACAAGGGAGACCAGGCAATAGCGCGAGCATTTAAGAACAGATTTTGCATTCCTCTAGATTTTGAACTGTTAAAAACCCATCAGCCATATTACCAAGGCGCACTAAGAGACAAACTTACTTACGAACTGACATTCAATGACAGCGGCTCTGTTATTCTATCAGATGACCCAACAGCCAGATACACTGTCAGTAACATCTCTCTTAATTTTGACGTTGTTACTAACCCTGAACTAGCTAGAATAATCTTAAATCAGTATAAAAGTAGGGCGGTTGTTTACTTTGAAAGAGTTTTACACCACAGTCTAGCGATTAAAAACAAGCAAGACACTGTCTGGGAAATAGCTATAAGCAATTCTTTAAGGTCCCTAAAGGGGGTTCTCTTGCTATTTACTGAACCCTCAGCTCCTTTTCAGAGAGAATCTGAGGTGTTTTACAACCCAAAAATTGAGCAGCTGTCTTGCACAGTAGATGGCAAGCCTTTTCAGCTGTATTCAGCTGGACTTTTACCCGACCAACACTATGATGAAATAAGAAAGTTATTCGCCGGAGGCAGACAGACAAGCCCCACAGCCGATCATGTGTGTAAAAAACTTCACCTTCACGATGTAAGACTCGAAGATTATCTAACAGACAAATATGGACTATGGCTGGATTTTAGATCCACGTATGACAACAGACTGCACGGGAGTGGAAGAAGGGTAGGGTCAGATGGCATACTCATACAGATTAATAAGGAAGAGGAGGAGAATGGTCGGATACAAATGCACGTTTTTGTGGTTTATGACGCCCAGCTAAACATTGAAGAAAATAGACTGAAAGAAATAGCCTATTAAAACAGATGGATAGTTTGAACTTTTTGCCTAAAGACCCGCACTGTTCGCTTATTTGTGGGATTACTGGGTGTGGGAAAACTGTCTTCGTGCTTGATTTGTTACAAACAGTCTACAGATTTCATTACGAGTACATTGTTATATTCTGCACAACCATTAAGCACAACAAGTCTTATAAAGAAAGGCAGTTTGTTTGGACAGACGAGAATATATTTTTAGTTGATCCTACTGACAAGCTAAGCGACTGTTTAGAACATTACTATAGGCTATTTGAGGGAACTGAAACGCTGTTTATTATTGATGACTGTTCAGCTGAACAAGACATTGTTAAAAAAAGAAGGACTCTGTCTAAGCTGGCCTTTAGCGGAAGACACGCATTAGTTTCTGTTTGGCTCTTAACTCAAAAATACAATGCTGTCTTAAAAGACTTTAGATCGCAGTTAAAATCGGTTGTATTATTCTATACTAAGGACAGGGATAGTTTTGAAGAGTGTTTAAGTGAAAACTATATAATCAGGAACAAGGATGAACTAAAAAAAATAAAAGAGCAGCTAGAAAAATC
>JAMYXO010006668.1:10000-13247 GCA_033310375.1 Conus canariensis | reverse complement strand
CCCCAAAAGGGGGGAAACTACCGGGGGCCGGGAAGGTGGCGGTTTTTTGGGGTCCCAAAACCCCAAAAAAAAAAAACCCAAACCAAAAAAAACCCAAGAAAGGTTGCAAACAAAATGAACCCAACAAAGTTAGGGGATAAAATGAAAACAAATTTTCCCCCCCCCCCCCCCCTTTGTGTGTTAATAATGGTTAAAATTTGAGGGCCCCCTCAATTCCACCTAATTAAATGGTGAAAAACGTGTTTAAGCCCCGCGGAAGAAAGAGAGAGAGAGAGGAGAGAGAGTGAGGGAGAGAGAGAGAGAGGGAAGAGAGAGGAGGAGAGGAATCGAAATTTTTATTAGGGTAAAATTTTAATTTACGCTGAAGTTTTTTTTCCCCACTAGCTCTTACGAAATCAGGATTAAAGCAAAAATAAAACTACACAATGAGTTGGGAAAAGGGGAAAAACAAAAATTGAAAAAAACCAATACAGTCAGACGGTTCAAAACACCAAAACTAAAAACACTATTCCCTTTACACAACAAGGGGGGAGAGAGAGAGAGAGAGAGGAGAGAGAGAGAGAGGAGAAGAAGAGAAAAGGATGGAGAGAGAGAGAGAGGGTTAGAGTACAAATACGTACATAGGTCAATGAAAAAATAGTAAAACTCAAAAATTTTGGGGTGTAAAAAGGAACCGTGATGATGGTTTGAATGGCACAAGCTTTTTTTTTTTTCATTCTTTTGTGATAATAATTTCTCCATAGTTCCCTGTCTCATAGGAAGGATGACATGATTAAATTGTTGTTAGGGGGGGAATGAAAAAAAAACATCTTTTCTCGTACACTTTTCACTGCGAAGTGTCGCAAAGATATGAGGTGCCGTTTGTTCATGATTTTATATATGAAAAAGGCTTTATTTAGCGACTTTTTACATTTAAAAAAAGGGGGAATACCCCAATAATGTTTAATTTACCGAAGAGACGATGATTTGAGAAGTACAAACTTTATACAAGGTCTATACAAACTCTCGAGTGGCTTTAGACACTTCTAACTCGCGACGCTCCAGCATGTTGAGAGAGAGAGAGAGAGAGAGAGGAGAGAGAGAGAGAGAGAGAGGAGAAGAGAGAGAGACGCGCGTGCGGGCATGATCATATGTATGTGTGTGCACACAATCGTGTGTGTGTGTGTGTGTGTTGTGTGTGTGTGTGTGCGTGTGCGTGCGTGCGTGCGCGAGCGCGCGCACAGGCGATTTGTTTCATTACGCCTAATCACTGACTAATGTTGCATTAAATGTCACATGCATGCCTCGTGAATCAATCACATGCACAGTTTCTTCCTGTCCTTTAACAATACGGAATTACGCTTCCAAGAAACTTTTTTTTTAAATGACTGGTTCACATACGCATCATTCCCCAGACTCCACATTTGTGGAGACATCAACATGGAATCCTCTTGAGGAATTCACATATTCAACCAATGAAAATTTTTACTGTTAAAATTCTTGATTCAGACAATATCTACAGCCATATCAGTGCTGTGATGTGGATGATAATACCTCCTACACTTTCTGTGTTCGGGACTTTTGGCAATGTGATAACTGTGGTGGTGATGGGAGGGATGCGATATTGAAGTACATCCCCCACCCCCACCCCCACCCCCACACACAAAAAGCTACCCCATTATCTTGGCAGTATCGGGAGAAGGCTCTTCAGATATCTATTCACCCTTACCAAAACCTTTAACCCTTAACTCTTGTCTAACGATTGTGCGAATACATATTTTCAACGTCTCGATAGGAATACGCTAAGGATAATTGATCCATACACAACGGAGGTACAGTTCGGTTCGTACAAACAAACGTTTTCTCCAAAATAGGACCTCCGACAGAGACTTATCCATAAGCCTGTAAGTACAGTATTCCATTCCTACTCGTTAAACTTTTGTGAAATTAGGTGGTCGCAAAATGACAAACGGATATACAGAATAAGCCCAAACTTTTGTTCTGTCCCATCTTCTGTGCCGTTTCTGTGGCATTGCAGCCATGCTGCTCAGTCCGACCCACGTCTACAGCCACAGCCCGTCCTGCCGCAGCCCAAAGCACCGGCAATCCACAGGGAGCAGTCAATATCAAGTCGTCATGAGGCAACCCACCGGAGGAGACACTGCACAGCTGCCGAGTCACTTCGGTGGTGTTCGGGGGTGCTGGTTTTGATCCAACACACGCAGGACGCCACCTACTGAGCCCCCTACTGACGACAATAATTGCTCAGTCGCTGAGCCGGCGTGAGTTCTCCCTCCGGGCGCCACAACGTCCGACCAACGAAACTCCCATGAATTTGCCGATACCGGTGACTGCGACGGAATCAAACCAAGGCCATAGACGTGGAGAGAACATTGTAGCGGAGATCAACATGAGAGCAAGACATGAAGGGCTACACAACTTCAGACTTTTTAAAAATGCTGATCGATGAGGATGTCGATAACGAAGATGATGCTATGGGTTTCCATGCCGGTCTGAGACTTCTTGATAGGGCTGTACTCTAAACTTAATTTTATAGTATTTCCCAACGTCAACCAGGCCCGAGAGATATAGACACCTGCAGTGTTGGTCAGAAAATGAGTTACACTCTCTGAGACGCATCCATTTAGTGGATAAAACTCGACTGTGTGGTCTCAGTCTTCCTAATCGAACCCATAGCAAACGCAGCTCCGGTTAGGAGCCGGCCAGGGCAGAAAAATCCCACATGGCTCTGATGGGAATTGAAGCCGGGAGCCCAAACTTATAAGCCATCTCATAAAGCTCATGTAGAATGTGCAGCAGTCTGGCCATCAGGGTGTGGGTCAGAGGGCATACGGGCAGCGTCCCCAAGACAGTACTTCCGAGCTCTCTCCCATCATTATCAACAGCCAACACTGGATCCATTCTTTAGCTGACTTCTCTTGGCTGGGATTGAATCGCTTCTATGTCTCTCTCGCCACTAATGCACGTATCTGTTGATTAAGCCCCAGGACCCGTCCACCAATTTTTCCATTACATCTCGGGACTTTGACTCGTTCAGATTTCTATTGTGTCTAACGTATGTACCCTGTGGAGACTTTTGGAGAATCTTGAACTTTCTGATTCTCATTGCACACATTTACCGATTGTGGAAGGTGAAAAAAGAAGAGGAACAGAAAGGACAAAAAGGTGAATAAACTTTGGTAGGTTATTCACTCATGGGCTGACAATATTGCCAGTCGTGTATTCTGTGTGTGCCCTTACACTCGGG
>JAMYXO010006668.1:0-5000 GCA_033310375.1 Conus canariensis | reverse complement strand
GTGGTCTGAGAGAGAGAGAGAGAGGGGAGAGAGAGAGAGAGAGAGAGGAGAGAGAGAGAGACGAGAGACGAGAGAGAGAGAGATTTTTAATTTTCAGTACAGTTAAAGATGTAATTTGGGTTTTAAATTATTACAATTTCTGATTTTATTTATTTTATCTAATATAGATGTTAAATTGTTTCCCTGTTAAGTTTCCTTCATGATTTTAATGCCAATCTCAGATGATTATATGTATTATTGTCGTTTCTCATTAATTTATTAAGTAGTCAGTCAGACAGTGTGTGTTCTGTTTTTGGTCATGAATTCTAGTTTCGTTAGTCGAATGCTGCGGGCAAAAAGGCTGAAGACCCTATCTCACTGCAAAGTTTCACAAGAGGCTAGACAGGCTGTTCATTTTGCCAGGTATATTTTGCGACGTACAGGATTGAATTTTGTGTTGGTTCCTACCGTAGCTAATGGGTACAGTCTAGGATTTATTGCCTTAATTTGAGGCTTTGCAGATCATTTTCCCGACGGCTGTGAAGCCTAAAGCAAATATGTTAACGTCTACGCGCGTAAATTGTATGTTTTAGATATAGCAAACCGACTCTCGCCAAACCGGGGAATTGTTGCTACTTGTCCAGCAAGTGTTAGGCACCCGAGCAGCATTGAGAAGATTGTGTGACTTTATTTCATTGCTGTGCAAGTCTTCATACAATGACAATCTCTCTCTGTCTCTGTCTCTGTCTCTCTGTTCTCTGTCTCTGTCTCTCTCTCTCTCTCTCTCTCTCTCTCTCTCTCTCTCTCTGGTAGCTATCTATATCTGTATCTACACACACACAAACACACACACGCACACACACACACACACAAGCGCGCGGCGCGCACACACACACACACACACACACACACACACACAATAAATTATATATATATTATATATATATATATATATACATATATATTCTTTATTGGTGCGTTAGAAAACAAATATGATTATTCTCAGGACCAGCAAAATGGGAGGGGGGGGGGGGGGGGGGGGGGGGGGGTGGAAGCTGAAAAGCAGGTAATGGGTTAAAGGGACGTAGTCCCACACTGATGAAGCACACGAAAGAGCGACAATTGCCTCCCTTAAACCTAGCGCGCGCGCGCGAGCGCGCTTACTTGCGTGTGTGTGTGTGTGTGTGTGTGTGTGTGTGTGGTGTGTGTGTGTGTGTGTGTGTGTGTGTGTGTGTGTGTGTCGGGAACAGTTAATATCAATTTTCCATAGAACCATTGATTTATCTGTATATTAATTCATTTTCAATTAATGGTGATGCGTTGGTGCTACGCCATGAAACAAACACGCACTGCGCTACACCACAGATTCATGGGACCTCAGCCTGGGGAACCGCGGGCTTTTGATGCCCATGGCTATGCAATGTGGGTGGATGAAGAGAATGAGATGCTTGTCTCGTGCCCGATCCACAGATACGCGTGTTCATGTGGGAAGGGGGCGGTGGGTGTAGTCAATGGTCTGTATAGTTATGCGTGTCATGTGTTCTACGTGCTGTGGTAGAGGGAAGAGAGGAGGGGGTGAGGTGAGGGAGGGGGTTGTGGTATGCCTGTTCGTCCATTGATGATCTCACTCGGATCTGCGCGTAAAGACATTCTATGTTCAGTTGTTTCTTCTCTTTTATTGCTATTTTTCATTATATCATTATCATTATTCTCTATCATCATCATCTATCATCATCATCATCATCTTCATCATCATCATCATCATTCATCATCATCATCATCATCATCATCATTCTTCTTCTTCTTCATTATTATTATTGTTATTATCATCATCGTTATTATCATCATCATTATTATCATCATCATCATCATCATCATCATCTCACCATCATCATTATTATCATTATTATTATTATTGTTATTGTTATTATTATTATTATATTGTTGTTATCATCATCAGTAGAAGTAGTAGTCGTAGTGATAGTAGCATTATTATCATCATTATCATTATCATCAATAGCAGAGGCAGCAGCTGCAGGCGCCGCCGCAGTAGCAGTATATTATTATTATTAGTTGTAGTAGTAGAAGTTTCATCCCAGTTAGTATTAGGCCCTACATTCATCACTATTGTTTTTATTTTCACCACAATCATTATCATCACCATCATCGTTATCATTATTGCTATTGTTTTTGTTGTTGCTGATAGCATCATCATCATCATCATCATCATCAGCACATGCAGCAGCAGCAGCAGCAGCAGCAGGTAATAGTACTAGTAGTAGTAGTAGTGGTGGTGGTGGTGGTGGTGTTCGTCGTCGTCATCGTCGTCGTCGTGTCGTCGTCGTCGTCGTCGTCGTCGTCGTCGTCGTGTCGTAGTAGTAGTAGTAGTAGTAGTAGAGCAGCAGCAGCAGCAGCAGGAGCTGCAGGAGGAGGAGGAGGGAGGGGGAGGAGGGGGACAAGAGGAATAGGAGAAAACGGTGCCCATCCTTGCAGGACTCCATTCCATGCAGCGTCTGTGGACGATTTTGTGCCTCTGGAATTGGTCTTCTTTCCCGCAAGAGGACCCACATCTGCCTAAGCATCCGTCGGATACGACGGGAGAACCCATCATCAATAGTAGTAGTAGTGTAATAGTATTAGTAGTGGTTGTTGTTGTTGTAGCAGCAGCAGTAGCAGCAGCAGCAGTAGCAGATGTCGAAGCAGTAGAACTACTGATGATCAGTATCATGTCATTTGATGAACATTCATTCCCCACGATTAATTAAATGCGCGCGCGCGCGCGCGCGCGCACCACACACACACACACACACACACACACACACACACACACACACACACACATGCATACACACACACATAAACACACACGCACGCACAAATGCACACACGCGTGAGTACAACACACGCACACACGAGCACACGTATACACATGCTTGTACATCCATATACACAGGCGTACATACATAACCGTGCATGAAGAACATGTACGCGCATGCATGCATGCAGGAGCATGCTCATACAAGCTCACAGATCACACACGCATACACAGGCACACACACGCACATGTCTGCACATCTGCATACATCAACACACACCACATGGGCCCGCCCGCTCACGAGCGCGCGCGCAGACGCACATACAGACACACACACGCACGCACGCACGCACGCGCGCGCGCGCGCGCGCGCACGCATTCCGTTAGAACATTGGTTCAGACGGTGCATGCGTGTGTGTGTGTGTGTGTGTGTGTGTGTGTGTGTGTGTGTGTGTGTGTGTGTGTGTGTGTGTGTGTGTGGCGCGCGCGCGCGCGCGCTCGCACATGTTGTTTGTATTTATGCATGTACATCTGTTTGCTTTATATATGTATTAACATGCATAAATGATATATATATATAAGAGAATTCTTCTTGAGTGTGTCATGGATGGAGCAGCTGCGCACTTCAAGCACGTTCTTGACAAAGTCCTGGTACTGTTTCTTGCCTGTGTTTTCCAAGATGCGCAGTGAGGCAACAGCTGAATCATCGGCACAGTTCTTTTTTAGCTGTCCACCTTCAACCAGTTGAAGATTCTGACACTATAAAAGGGTTTCCGGTAATACCAGAATATATATGAAGATGCTGCCAGGATCAACAGCTTGAAGTGGTGGGGAAGGGAAGAAAGGCTTGGGGCCACCCACCAATGTGTTCAGGCCTCTAGGATGGGCAAAGGTAGACCTTCTCCTCAGTGGGTGGGATGGAAAACAGGTGCGGGAGAGGGTTGAGGGGATACAGGAGAGGGGGTGGGGAAGGGCGGGGGGGGGGGGGGGGGGGGTGAGGGGGTTATTTCCAGGATTTGAAGCTCTCCAGCAAGGCTGATGTTACTGCCTCAGCTGGAAGGTCGTTCCATTCTCTCCCAGTGCGTGGGAAGAAGCCATTCTTCCTGTAGTTCCTGTCGTAGGACTCAGTGGCGTACTGCAGCACGTGGGAGGTACGAGTGTCATAGTGATGGGTGTGGCGAGGAGGAACATGTACAGAGTCGATCATGATGTCTCCATGATGGAATTTGAAGAATGTCGACAGCCGGATCTGAGCCGTAGGTCTTCAAGCGGTGCCCGGTGACGTTGTTCGTACATCGCACTCACTCTGGAAGTCTGACGATAGCGGTTGACTACCCAGCGCGCCGCCCTTCCTTGCACCTTTTCAAGCGCTGTTTTGTCTCCTTCCTGGTAGGGGTCCCAAACTAAGCAGACATACTCCAGGGTCGGGCAAATCAGGGCTTTGTAGGCTCTCTCCTTTGTCTTGATGGATCTACCTTGAGGTTCCACTTGACAAAGCAAAGGGTCTTGGAGGCTTTGTTGGCGATGTTGCTGATGTGGGGATCCCATTTCAAATTGGTAGACAGGGTAACACCCAGATACTTTTCGTCCGTGGTGGTCTGGAGATATTGGCCGTGCAAGTGCAGGTGGCCGTGCAGGTGGTAAATGGTCTTATGTTTTTCGCCAAAGTGCAGTACGTGGCACTTGTCCGGGCGGAATGACATGAGCCAAGTCTGCCCCCATGCTTCTAGCATATCCAGGTCTTCTTGGAGGATGGATCGCTAGCCTTCCGGATAGTCTTGTGGCAGGCAGTGTCGTCTGTGAAAGGTCGCACGGTTGTGGAGAGACCTGTCGGGATGTCATTTATGTAGAACAGGAAGAGGCAGGGGCCCAAGACGGAGCCCTGGGAACACCTGACTCAATCCCTACAAACACCGACGTCGCTTCATCCACCACCACTGCCTGTTGCCTGTCCGCCAGGAAGTTCTGTATCCATCCGTTCAGAATACCCCTGATACCACAGTGTTGGAGCTTATGGACTAAAAGTGAGTGGCAGACCTTGTCGAACGCTTCGGAGAAATCTAACACCACGACGTCGAGCAGTTGCTCTTCTCTGGTCGAGAGTGATTTCGTCCATAAGTCCGAGCAGTTGGCTGACTACAAGAACGACCCCGGCAAAACCGTTGTTTGCAGTTGATATGTTTCTCAGCAAAGCTCATCAATGTGT
>JAMYXO010006667.1:0-13247 GCA_033310375.1 Conus canariensis | reverse complement strand
ATCCACCTTTTGGGTTCGGATGAGGAATTTGCACGGGCCCCTCGATGCCGGGCCCCTGAAATCAACCTCCCACGAGCAAACGAAATTGAAGATTGGGAGAAACTGGATGAAAAAACCCGCCCAAAAAGATTTCGATGCACTGATAGGGAAAAGCACCCGGGAAACCCAAAAACTAGCCACTTTAGGGGGAACATTGTGTATGCCACATGTAGAACGCCTAGGGAAAAAAAAAAAACCCCAAAGGGGGAAAAACACCTCCAAAGAAACCCAGCCCCCAAAAGAAAAGATGGACAAAAATCAGGGTCCAAAAAAAAACCCCCCAAGATCCCAAATGAAGACCGCACTGCCAGCTAAAAAAAAAAATTTTTGGGAAAAAAACTGTGGAAAGACCTGAAAGAAAAACACAGCGCCCTCCAAAGCGGAATCTGCGGGGAAAGAGGAAGAGCAAAAAAGAAGGACACAAGAGCGCTTCTTCAGAGCCCCCTTCCAGTTTGCCAGAACACGGGTTTGAGCAGCCAAAATCGGGGACCCTAGTGTGGACAAAGGAGTTCTTGAGCAGCACCCTAAAGGAAAAACATATCGACCCACAGAGAAAAGCACCACTCGACTTTAAAGGTCTGGTGGGGGCCAAACCCAAACCCCTGAGGAACGGGTTAAAATGGCAAGCCTCCAACGTTGGGGGAAATCAAGAAGGTGGTCGAAAAAGCCAGAGCCAAATATCACCAGGGCCAAAGGGGAATACCTTACCAGCTTTACAAAAAATGCCCCAAGGGTGTTTGGGGGGGCTCCACGGGCTGCTGCGATGGGTTTTGGGGAGAAACCAGAAGATAAAAGCGCCATGGATGCGGAGATGGGGGTGTACACCCCAAAAGAGCAAAACTCAAGTGACATCACCCCGTTCGGGCCCCAATATCACTACTGAACTTTCAAAGGGGGAAAAACTTCTTCTCTGTCATGGCAGCAAGGTGCCCCAAAAAACCCCATGGAAAACAAGTATTTGGTTTGTGTCAGTCCAGAAAGGTGGAAACCCCCGGCGTGGCGGGGCTGTGTAAACACGCCACAATGTTTGGGGGCGCAATCCAAAGAGCAAAAACAAAAAAAGAGAGACCTGGACGTAGTGGGGCTTGATCGGGCAAACCCCATAGGGGATCTGTCCCCCATGAGTTTGATACATTTTGGTTTCTTGAGTTTAAACCATGTCCCCAAAGAACACCCGCAAATGCTCAAGAAGTACTTCAATGGCTTCTCAATGGGGTTTTCTCTACCAAGGAGTACACAAAAGACTGGATCAACTTGGGGAAATGGGGGATTGCAATTTGGGGTGGCAATTTCCCCAATACTGTTCGTGCTTTGGGAATGAACTCATCTTGAAAGCAGCAAAAAAAACCAAAACGAGACAAAAAAACCTTGGCGATAAAAAAAAAATTTCCTCCTCTCAAGGCCCTTTATGGATGACACTACAGCGATTTCATCCAGAGAAGAAAGAGACAGTCATGTGTGGGGAGGCTGGACGACATAGTTGCCTCATCCAGAATGAAGTTCAACCCCAAAAAAATCACGGAGTCTCTCACTGGGGAAAAAGGAAAAATGGCCGGGAATTTTTGGTCTTTTAGTGTTGCCAAACCAAAAACCATTCCAACAGTCACAGAAGAACCAGTCCCAAAAGCCCTTTGGGAAAAATGGTATGATGATAAAGCTGAAAGACACACAAAGAGCAAAAAAAAACCAAACGATGGCGGAGGAAAAGGGTTGGAGACCATTTACCAGTGTGGGCTCCCTGGCAAAAAACAAGGTCTGGTGTTTTCGTTCATGTGATACCCAAAAATCCTATGGCCTCTGATGATATAAAGACATCGCAAAACCCCCCCTGGTGGAGGCAATGGAAGCCAAAATCAAACAAGTTCACAAGGAAATGGCTTGGTGCCCCCCCTGTTGACTGACTTTGCGCTGTACTGGGCGCCAAGCAAAGCTGAAATACCCCTGAAATCCATCCCGGAGGAATACAAAGCAGGGGAAAATCAGACTTCAAAACATGCCCGGGGGGACTCAGGAGACAAGGTGTAGAAAGGGAATCAAGCCCCAGCTGAAGACAGGCAGAAAATGGGGGGAAATTCAAGAGGGGATGGATTCCCGCAAAAGAAAATCTCAAGATCAGAGAAATTTAAAAAGGGCACCCCCCAGACCAAAAAGACAAGGACTGGGGGGGGACCAAAACTGAAAGGTGGGGCAAAGGCCAAAGGAAAAGCCAAAAGAGACATGATAAATTTCAGGAGTGAGAAAAAAAAAAGGGGCCCAAAAAAAGACTCCAAAAAGAAAGCCCCGCAGAGCCAGAAAGGGAAATGGACAACGGGGGAGAATGCACCCCAAAGAAGCCCTCACTTGGAATGACATTTGGAACATGGCCCCTCTCAGGATAAAGCTTCATTCTCAAAATCTGCATATGACCTTCTGCCCTCAAATGCAAACCTGGTGAAGGGGGAAAACCCCCCACATCCCTGCATGCCCCCTCTCCATAAAAAACAAACAAGTGGAGCAGGGTTTTAACCCAAGGGTAAAGTAGCCCTGGCTAAGGAAAAAGGACACATGGAGGCAAAACCCCAAGGCTCAAAGAGATTTTTACAAGAAAGTCTGGGCAGTCCCAACACCATAAAAGGGAAAATCAGGACCCCCAAAAGCCCCCGCAACATTTTTTCACGGCAGGAGGAAAGAAAAATCAGGGCCAAGAACAACAGTGCCACTCGAAACATGCAGGAAGAGTCGGGCGGGGAGGGGAAAAAGGGCCCTGGGAGGGGGGCCCCCACTGAGACCTTCCAAAATTTGGAAAGGGTCACCCGGGAGATCATCAGAAAAGAGGGGCCCCATGGGGACCAGACATTTATCCACTCAGATCAACCAAGCAATGTTCATGATCGAGCTCAGGGGTTCCCCATATGAGAACAAAGGAGGCAGCTAAAATTTTACAAGACTGAAAAGTATGCTGTTTCTGGAAAAAAGCCTGGGAGAAAAGGGCTATCAGGTCAAAGTCCCTTCACCTGCAAAAATTGGACGGGGGGGTTTGGTAGGAACGTCTGCATACAGCCTCATGAAACAGCTCGCGTTGCAGGGAAGAAAAAACCAGAGCCCTGAAAGCAATGGCAGAAGGGGGCAGAGAGGGGTTCAAGCGGATTTGGTCAAGGAGGGAAAAAAAGTGAACTTTATAAGGCTTAATTTCCCTACAAATATCAGGTGTCCCCGGGGGCTCAGTGGTTAAAAACGCGAGTCATTTTGTTTGGAAAAAAGAGCATGTCCCTAGGGTCATGGGTTTTGAATCCCCGCCATGGCTTTGTCCCCAAAATGGAAAAAAAAAAAAAAAAAAAAAAAAGCAAAGGGGCTCCGGGTCTAAAAGGGTGTGGCCCAACCCCCCAAGTGCAGGAGAAAAAACCCCCAAAAACTTGCTTGAAAAGGGGGTTCTCCGGGGGCCTTGTGCCCGTTCCCGGGTTTTTTTCTACTAAGTTAGTAGGAAAAAAGCGCCCATTGATTTAGAAAAATTTAAAAATGAAAACAAAAGATCCCGGGTTTTTAACCCAATCCCCGAATCTCTTTATGTGCCCTGTAAAATGTTTGGAACGTTGTTATGCCCATTCATCGGGGTTAAAATTTCTTTTTAAACATTTTAAATTTTTAAAACAAATTTTTTTTAAAACGCAAAAAAAAAAATAGCGACGGAAAAAAAGTCCCAGGAGCAGAATAAAGGACCCAAGGGAAGCCCCAAAAGGGAGTGTCCCCCAAAATGAGTGCCCCCAAGTGAGTAGTGTTACAAAAGGGTAAAATCCCGGGGTTTGAGGCCCGGGCGTAAATGTGAAGGGGGAAAACGCAAAAAGAAAACCAAGCAGCAAAAAAAAAATTTTGGGAGATGTAATAAAACTCGCCCCCGCACCCCTCCGTCCCCCGACAACAACAACAACCCAATCAAAAATTAAAATGTATTTTATGTACTGAGGGGGATTGTTGTTTTGGGGGGGGGGTTTTGGCTACAAAAATTTTTAAAAAACCCCCAAATTGCAACAAAATCACAAAACCCCCCAAAAAAATAAAAGAAGAAGAACCCCCTCTGCAAAAAAAAACAAACCTCCTTTGTAAACCCCTTTTTTTTATTTAATTGTTTTTTTTTAAGTGGTTGACAAGTTAAGTAAAGTTAAATAAAGTAAATTAAAAAATTAAAAAAATTTTAAAAACAAATTAAGTGCAAAATTTAAATGTAAATAAAGGCAAATCTGTTTTAAAATATTAAAAAAAGTTAAATTTTTAAAAAAGTACTGTTAAGTATATTTAAAACAAAAAATCAAATTAAGTCGTCAAATTAATTTTAAGCATTTCCAATGGGCCCCCAAAGGGAAAAAAACCCCGGAAAAAGTAAAATTCGTTTTTATTGTTTTTGGCTATGATTTTTTTATTTAAAAACGGGTTTTGTTTACTTTTTTTAAAAATGAGCGCGTTAAATTTTTGTGAGAAATCTTTTTTTCAAAGGGCCCGCTTTAGTTTTTGATTATTTTTTTTTTTCAAAATTTTTTATTTTGCCCCCTTTCCCTTCATTTCAAATCGGCTTTAAAAACCCAAATCTTTCCCAACCAAAAAATTTTGTATAAAAATTTTCCCTTTTTAAAAAATCCTTTTCTTTCAAAATTTTTCTTGTTTACGTTGAATGTAAAAGGGTGTCTTTTTGGGGGTCCATGGTCGAGATCCATGGCTCCTTTTTTTTCCTCCCCTTCTAAAACCCTATAAAAGTCTTTTTAGTTGGGGGAAAAACCAGAAAAAAAGATCATTTTTGTTAAAAAGGGGGCCCGTTTGGGGACAGCGGTTTTTAAATTTTTTTTAAAGAAACTCAAGCAATTTAAAAATTTTTCAGTCTGAAATTTAAACCCCCAAAAAAAACCGGCTTTTCCCAAATTTCCCTTTTGTTTTTTTTCACAATGCCCAACCCCCCCTGTGCTAAAACTTCTAAAAATTTGGGGGGTTTTGGGGTTTTTTGGGCCCGCTTTTAAATTTTTTTTTTGTTTTTCCCTAATAACCCCTTTTTTCTTTTAAAAGCTTGGGGGATTCTCCCCGGGTTTTTGCCAAAAAAAATGGGTTTTTCATTTGTTTTTAAAAAATCTTTTTTTGAAGGTCAGGGCTTTAGCCAAAAATCAGTTTCTTATGTGTAGGGGGCTCAAAAAAAGGGTTTTTTGGGCAAATTTTAAAAAATTTGGGGGAACGGAGTAAGTTTCAGCCCGCGTTTAAGTAAAACTGTAGCGTTGAAATTGTACGTATTTAGTCTTGGACGGTTGGGCACTTTTTTTAGGGGGTTTTCTGTGGGCTCATTTTTAATTTTTTCTGCTGTAGGGGAAATCGTTAGGGGGTAAAGAATCTGTGGGAAATTCTGTCTATTTTAAAAGATTGTCCTTTTGGGTGATCAGGGTAAGACGGGGTAGATAACATTTTATTAACGTAGGGGGGCCCTAAAACTTTTTAAAGTTTTTAATGGCAGTGTGGTAGGCCCCCCATACGTTTTTTGGCGTCAATTTACATTAATTTAGAGGGTTTATGGGGTCATATTTTTTTAAAATACTTTTTTTTGGCTTTGCATGGGTGCGAGGGCAAATGCCTCCCTAAACCATCCCAATCTTTGGGAGTGGGGGCCCAATCAGATATTAAGTCAATCTCAATTTTTGAAGATTTTTAAGAAGGTCCCAAGAAAAACCCCCGGGGGAAAAAATTAAAATGGTTTAAATAAAGGGCCCCATAATGTTTCATGCTGTGATCGAAATTTCTGAAAGAGCCCTCCCAAAAAAACCCCGTAGAAAAATTTTGATATGAAAATCCCCCTTTTTCCCGACAGGTAATTTGCCCAGGCTTTTGGGGGTATTCATAGTCGATCGTTTTCCCTTTTTTTTTTTCCCCGAAGCGACAAAAAAAATTTTTCCCTTTTTGTGGCGCCCCGGGGCTCAAAAATTGTCCCCCGAGTCCTGTTTCAAAAGGGGTAAACCCCTTTACGAAACAAAAACCCGATTTAAAAATTTTTTTTTTTTTGGGACATTTGTAGAGATTCTGTAGTTTTTTTTAAAAAATCCCCTCAGATTTTTGCACGGGGTCATAAAGGAAAAAACGGTTACAAAAAATTCATGTACTTTTCTGATGATTGTGCAATACAGCAAACCCCCTTTTCTTCAGTTTTTTTTGCTTGATGATAAAGTGGAAATCCCCGAGGTTATGAAAGAAGATCCCGTTTTTTCCCCTTGGGGTCCCCTTTAAAATAAAAATTACAAATGTTGGGTGCTCCTCTAAATTTTCCCCCCAAAATGTTCGGGGTTTCCCCACTGTAGTCTTTATGTTGGGTGTTGGTTTTGGCCCCCAAATTCCCCCGCAGGGGTTTAGTAAATTCCCTAGCCCCCTTTTGGGCTTCGGGAGTCATTTTTAATTTTTGGAGATTTAGTGAAAAGAGTTTTTCGAAGGGCTTCATGTGTTGTAAAAATGCCCGGGTTTGCGTGGGGGCCCCGGAAATTTCTGGTTTTGGTGTCCACCTTTTCTAACAAAAAAAAAAGCTAAGAAAAAAATATGATGGTGGGAAAAAAATTTTTTTTTGGTTTTTGTTTTTGAGGGGGGAAAAGGGGAAAAATCGTTTAAAAATAGCATGATACTTTTTGGGCCCTTTCGTTTGTGTATGTTTTTTAAAAAAAACCCCTTTGCCCCCGGGGGGGGGTAAGAATTTCCCGGTTTTTTCGCTAAAAAAAATTTTGTGTGTTGAAAACCGCTTTTGTTTTTTCATTGGGGGTTTTTATAAACCCCAAAGGCCCAAACTTTTAGGGGGTCAATTTTTAGAGACCGGGATTTTTGAAATGATTCGTTTCGCTTTTATGAACGTTTGGGACAATAAATCCAGTCTACTTCATAAAACTAGCCCCCCGGTTGGCCAATATTATCCGGTCTTTTTTGACTTCATTTTTGATAAATAATAGGTAATACAAAAAAAATAAATAAAATTTTCTTAAAAATTTTTTATTTGAGGTTCAAAAAAAAAAAAAAAAGTGCTAAAATTTTCTAATTTGAGGTTTTAAAAAAAAAATATAAAATTTAGTAATATTTATTAAATCGAATAGTGCTTTCAGATTTAGTAAAAATGAAATTCGGTCATCGGACCCCTAATTTAAATAAAATTTGCAATACACTTTTAAGGGTTGGGCCGAATCTGGCTTTTATGTTTAGTTGGGTTTTTTTACGATATTGTGTGCTCAAAAAGATCGTTTTTGTCAATTGTTTTTAATCTTTTCATTAGCCCCCCCCCCCTTTAACTCAAAGGGCGCGCTATTTTTAAGCTGTAACTCCTTTGGTGTATTTTTAAGACCAAAAAAATTAAATAATACAAAAATTAAAACGGTCTTTTTTAACCCTTTTTGGGTTTAGTTGTCTTTTGAAAGGTTTGCTTGCAAGTTTTTTAATTGTTGGTATCACTGTTGGAAAGTAAAAGTTTTCTCCATTTCTTTGGGGTCATTTTTGTCGTCTGTAATCATCACCCTCAGCCAGCTCGTTTAAAATTTTTCGTTGTTTTTTCCCTCCCGTTGTATTGTTTTAATCAACCTTAATGAAAGAAGTTTTGTGTTTTTGGCTACAATGGCAGTGGCTTTGTAATTTTGGGCGTTTTGCTTTTTTAAAACAGCACAAACTTGTAGACATGGGCCCAAACCCAACCAAAACCCCAAAAGTATAGACTTGGTGTCCCAAATAGTGTAAAGGGAATAGCCCCGGGGTTAAACTGGCACAACCCAGAGCCCGGGGTTTATAAGAAAAAGGGCATTTAAAACTTTGCATTTTCTTTCTAGTTACCTATATTATTTGTCATTTCTATTTTTTTCAAGTTTCATGTGCTTTAATCTAAAATGTTGACGTCTTCCTTTTTAAAACAAAATTTTTTTTTTAATCGTCATATCTTCTTAAAAAACCCTTTGGCAGATTCATCAACGAGAAAAACGAATAAAATTCAAAAATTAATAAAAAATAAAACCAACACTTTTTTTGGTTTTGTCAACTATACAGTGACTTTGTCAGAAGTCAAAATGTTTTTTTATCCCCTTTTTAGTAATGCAATAAAACCCAAAGAGGTTGCCAATTTTTTCGATTTATTTGTCGCCCTGATTAACGTGTCTTGGCAAATAGGTAGCCCCCCTTGGGTATAAAAAAGGAAAAAACCGTATTTTTTTGGGCAGTGTTTTAGGTGGGTTAAATTTCCCAAGGGGTTTTCCCCCCATTCAGTAAGGGTGCTTTCCCCCGCGATTATTCGACCCCCCTGTTTTTAATTTTTTTTGTTTTTCCCCGGGGGGGGCTAAAGAAAGGTGTCCTTCATTCAAAGTTTTCAAAAATTGTATTTTTCAAAGTATACATGGGGGTTGAGTTCAAATTAAACCCCAGTTAATGTAGGAAAGCAACGCCAGGCATTCTCTCGTTTATAAGTTTGTATTTGTATTTGCAAATCGTTTGCCCCTTAGATTTCTTATCTCTTCTGGGGGGTATTGCGCAGTTTTTTTTTTTCTTCAATTTTTGTTGTTTGTAAAACGTGTCGGGGTTCTCAAAAAACCTTAAAAATTTCCTGGCCCCCAAAAGTTAAACTCGGCTTGTTGTTGGGCTTTTGCTTACTGTAAAAAGCATTTTTGGGCTAACTTGATTTGATTTGGCCCCCGAGCATTCTTTTTAATAAAAAACAATTTATTATAAACAAATTTTTTATAAAACAAACGTATGAATGGTGGGTCGTCCCCAACATAGTTTAGCGTGCTTAGATTTTTCTAATGCTCTTTTTTTTTTTTTATTATCCCCCGTCCTGATTATATAGTTTTTATTAAAAAACTCTTCAAAATATCCGTCCTTTGTATAGAAAAATACAACGATTTTTTAAGCGATTAAGTCTTTTAAGACGGAAATTTATTTTTTAGTTAAGGCAAACGAAATAAGGTTTTTTCTGAAAGGCTGTTGACAGAGTCTTTTATTTTAACAATGTCTTGTTCGGAACACATCAAAATAAAAAGCGTTTCAGTTCCTCAAAAAGCCCATATGTTCTAAAAAAGTCGCTTAGTTGTCGTAGGTCAACTAAAAAAATATTTTGTTGTCCAAAAAAACTGCCTTTTTTATAAGATTGTTGTGCTTAATGGTTGTGCGATATAAAAATGTATGAAATGAAACTGTAGATTTTTGTAAAAATAATACGAAGCAGTTTTCCCACCCAAAATCCCACAAAAAAGCGAACAGGGGGGTCTTTGGAAAAAAAATTTTTAAACATCCTTTTTTTAAAATGGCATTTTTTCGTTATTTTCTTAAATGTTTACTGAGCGTCACAAACCACAAAAGCGTGCTTTTGTATCTGACCTTTCCCCTCCTTTTTTTTATCTGTTGTTATGCCATCTGCCCCTATCTTCTTCACTCCCGTGCAGTCTGTTGTATACGGGCCTAAAAACCCGCCCCAGTCCCTTTTATTTTTAGTAATCTTGGTCTTACATCGTAAGGGAAGTTTTTTCAACATGTCGGTGTGGGGCTTGTTGTTTTCTCGGCGAATAATTTCTTATTTATCAAGTGTTGGTTTAGGGAAAGTCCCCGGCGAATACAAGAAAAAGTTGCCCCTTTCTGTGCAAGACAACTCTCAATTTTTGGGTTGTAAACACCTGGGTTCTCTTTAAAAGGGCTGGGTGTTTAGTAAATAGCAAGAGAATCCCCCTTTGGGACCTTAAGAATAGTTTAGCTATTTCCCCGACAGGTCTTGCTTGTTTTTAAAGCCAAAAGTGGGGTAAAACTTTTCAAAGTAAAATTTGAAAAAGGGGGTGTTAGTTAGCCAAAGACATGACAAACAAAAAAATGAAAGACCGATGCATTTTAAATTGGGTCTTTTGAGGGGGAAAAAAAATCAATTTTAAAATTTAAGACGTAAAACAAAAACGAAAGATCATCTGTTGTTAGTCCCTGTGGTGGGGGAAAGGTGGGGGGAAAAGTAAAAAAAACTTACTTTTTTAGGTTTAAAAATTGTTTTGGTTCAGGGTTTAGTAAAAACGTCAAAATTTAAAAGAGATGTTACTAACGTGTATTTGGCTAAGGGGTATCTGATAGAAAAACAGACCGCTTCTTTAAGTCAGTTAAATAAATTGTTTTAGTGCGCCTTGGAAATGGTGGTGGGTTTTTAAAAAGTTCAAGTTAGAGGGTGCAAAACTGTTCTTAAATGCTCGCATATTGTGGGCCCCCGTCTTCCTTTGATCCGCGATTAAAATGTGCTTAGGTTTGGGTCTGGATTGAAGTTTTTTTTTTCTTTTGTTTAGGGACCCCAGATCGAATGAGTTAAAAATGTTGCGCTATCGGAGAAGACTTTTACCTTCAGTTTAAAACTTTATTTTTAATGATGGCCTGCCCCGGTTAGCAACGACAGTGCATTTGGATGCCCACTTATATTTTTTTTAATGTAGTTTTGGCAGTGCTGGCAAAAAACCCGTCGGGCCCCCAAGGTCATAAATTTACTGTTAAATTTTTGGGCCTTTTGTTGATGGATTTTTACAACCGCACGTTTTTTATGCCTTTTATGCAGGGGGCCCCTTTTGTTTTCTGTATGGATCAAGGTCGCGGTCGGTATTTTTATAAAAAAAAAAAATTAAAATATATAAAATGGCTGATGAAGATTTTGACCGATTGTCCATTGAAGAAGAAGGAAAAACGGGAAAGGGGCCGTTCATTGCGAGATGAACTTAAAGGGAACAGGTTCTTTACCCCCTAGACAGCTAAAGATGTGGAACAGTTCTGTACTCCTTAGAACTCGTCAAGAATTGTGGAGTAGGTTCTTCACCCCCAAAAACCCCAATCAAGAATATTTGCGACACGATTGAATCTTTATAGAAGTAGGCAAAAAGCCCCGGGTATTGACTAACAATTTGAAGAAGACGGCGGTATTTGTATATAAAAACAAAAAGGGGAGGGAAATTTATTCAAGCAAAAAACGGGTTTTTTTAAGTCTAAGTAAATTAAAAAAAGACCCCCTGTGTGATGAAAACGATTAAAACTTAAAACAAAAGCTGGGCGTTAGTTTTTTACAGCGTGGAGGGGGTTCCCAACACGATCTAAAATCAAAGTTTCTATTAAAGGTTAGGTAAAAGAACAGTAAAGCAATAACAAAAGTTAAAAACAAGTTTAAGAGAAAGGGGTTTAAAAACAATTGGCGTTCCCATTGTAGGTGAAATCGGGTTTAATGCTGTTACGGACTAAAAGGGGTGAATAACAAACAATTGGGCAAAATTGGTAAACGGTGAGAGTAGAAGAAGAAAAAAAATAGACTGGCTAAAAGAGATGAAAAATTTAGGGTTAGAGGAAAAGGCAGAATACAGCGAAAATAAGGATTAATGTGAAAGGGGGGCCAGGTTAGAAGCGCTGTCTTAAAGAAACAAACTCACAAAAAAAGAACAAAGAAACTATAAAAAGAATCCCTTTATGAAATACTACGTTAGCAGAAAGAATAGGATTCTGTTTAGAGAGCGGGGATACAATGTTAGTTATTAAAAGCCGTTTGGGGGTTTTCTATTCTACATGGTTATGCATTAACGGCAGTGCGCCGCGGGGCCCGTAGCGCTCCAAAACTCGCTGGTAAAAGTTGGTTAGAAAAAAAATCCCATTTGAACTTTAAAGAGTTAGCTGCAAGCGCTTGAGCTTGCCCGCAATAGGAAATGTTGTTAGTTGGGGTTTTGTTTTTATAGGGAAATGGTTGGTTATAGGCCGCCCCTCTGTGGGCGTTAGGAGTGTGGCTCCGGTTTAAATTTTTGTGAATAAAGTATAGCGTCAGTAAAAATTAAAAACACAACAAGGGCGTCTTTTCGTAGTGTGTCTGTCGGGGTGAGGTAAAAAAACGGGGTGGGCTACTTTTGGGTGGGTGCTTATAAAAGGTGGGGGGCGCTTTCTGCAGGTTCTGGGTTTTTCAGGGTAGAGCTTTTTTTAAAATGGCTGGGGGGGCCTTTTGTTTAAACCTTTATTGTGTTAAGTTTGGTCGTCTGGTAGAGGATTCATTTTATAATTCTTTTCATGCCCAAACTGTAGGTAAAGGGAGAAAGGGGCATGTATAATCCATGGCCCCACAAAATAACTTTGCCCGTGGAAAGAAGTTTGGGTTTCCCTTTGTATGCTGGAAGGCAAATCAACAGAGAGTTAATAGATTTTTAAAAATTGGTAAAAATTTGTTTTCGGGTCGAACCCGTAGATGTCAATAGATTTGGTCTGTTTTGTGCCCCTAATAGCCCAAAAAGTACGTTTTATGGAGAGAAAAGTCTTTGCACCCCGGGTTTTTAGATTTTCTTTTATCTAAGTAAAAGTTGAAGCTTGGGGTGTTTTTGTTCTATTTATCCCCTCTAATTGGGTTTTTTTTGGGGGAAAAGGGTGTGGCCCGGGCCCGTGTCAAAAATTTAAATTTTCTATTTGTGCCCACAAAACTGTGCCCCCCCGTGATTGCGGTTACTTTTGTTTAGTCAGTTGGAGGTTTTAAAGTTAAAATTTGTTGCAATTCTTTCATGTGCATTTTTGTCCCTTGGGTGTTTAATGGATTTTAAAAAGGTTGTCGTTGGGGGGCGTACTTGTAGTTAGTTGTATGGGTTTAGGTAATAAAATGAAAGTTTTTATGACCTTATAGAGTTAGGGTGTATAAAAAGGTTTGATATGAAACACCGCAGCCGGTGGTTGGCGTAAATGCAAATTTAACTGATTTTGGTTTAAAAAGCCATGGGGGAGTTGACCGCTGATGGCCACTATAAACCCCCTTTTTGGGGGATTTAAATATCTAGTTTTTGGGTTTTTCAAGTCTGGCTTGGAGATATGATATTAAAGCGATGGGTTGGTTCTGAGTCCAAAAATTTGGGCTCATAAACCCCCCCCAATGTAAGGGACTTTTATTATATTTTTAAAAGGCTCCCTTTTAAATAGATTTTTTAAAAAATTTAAAAAAGGAGCACATTTTAAACTAAAACCCAAAAAAACCCTGTGTTTTAAAATTCCAATTAAATAGGCCGGTAAAAATAGGGGTTTTTTAGGAAAAATTTGGGTTTTAAAAAAAAAGTGGTTAAAAATATCTGAAAAACTAAGAATAACTGGATAGAATTAAGGACGAAAAAGGTAATGTTTTAAAACGGTTAAAATACCTGTGGTTACTACAAAATTTTGTTCTTTTAAAAAAAAATATTAGAAGTTTGGATTAAATTAAAAAAATTTAAAGAGGCAAATCTTATAATTTC